>NDXB01014822.1:0-51828 GCA_002631895.1 Agapornis roseicollis
TGAGGCTCACAAAGTCCTTGGTCAGAGTAAACATCAGTATTACCAGCTCTGTTCCCAGGCTGACAGCCAAAACACAGCTGCACCAGCTACTAAGGAGGAGAAAAACTGACTGCTACTGCTGAACCCAAGACACACAGACACCCAAAGTAACAGGCTTCCAGTAAATTCCTCACCTTATTACCTATTCCAATAGAGGAGAAGCAGAGAACAGGAAAGCTGAAGAAAGATTTACTTTGTGCTCTGCACTAATGATGAAGAGAAAGTAGCCTGAGAAGTAACAGACTTAAAAGTGAAAATTACTGGCAGTTGTACCAGCCACTCACTGTAGGCAGTATTTTGTGGAATGTGAATAAATTGGTAGAAGATTATAGGCTTACTGCTCATCTTCTGCCTCACCAGAAATTAGATACAAGATTCCTCATGTCTAAAGCTGGTTTTTTCACATAGTCTACAACATAAATAGAATGCTTAAAAAAGTGGTATCATTCAAATCATGAGATTGACTGATGTGGTAAAGAAAGCTAATTCAAAGCATTATCCAAACCTTATTTGCAGTAATCAGTTCCTTGCAAGACTAAAATAAAACCATTGTGTATCTGTCTGTTACACAAATACATTAGTCTGAAGGTTAACTTAAAAAGTATAAACTGGAAAATGGCTGAAAAGTTCGACCAGAAGAAAATGAGAGCTCATCTATTTGAATGAAATGAGATTGGAAGAAGAAGAGCTCATTTTAGGTGATTGATAGTTCTGTAAACTTGCAGAGAGTTAGCTTATTGTTGAAATTTTCAATGCTTCAGAGGCTTAAGGAACAATTCCACTGCTCTGTCCCTTAATTCAAGGATTATGATGTTTCAGAAATAAAAACACAGCTGTGTTCCAATTCCTGGTTACTGGTTTTGGCTGTATACTGTGTGAATATACTACAAACACCTCTGCAGTCACTGTTGTGATAACTACTGACTTCAACAGGGAGGAGAAAGGGTAACAACCATGAGGAACAGTCCTGCTGCAGTACTGCATCTTGTGCAACTGCAGGTAAAACATAGCAGCAGCACTATTTCATGTTAATAAAATGCTTTTCATTATGATTTCCATACACTTAATTACAATTATACACTATATATATACACAATATATAGAAAATAGCCCAGCTGGGGTGAATTGAGTAGACTGTTACAGGAATTGGAACTTGCTGTATGTATAGTTTACATACCCCTAGATGTCCCAGGTCATGCTGCTGTCAGTAACTGATGTGGTTTGGGTGTCTCGGCCTGCTTCCCATTCATTAGGGTGTATGGAGGAATGAAACTGGCATTCAGACTGTTCTGTGCTCATATCTTACACAACTGTTGCAATACGTTTAGTGATGGAGTGTCACATATGTGTTTACTGCTTCTTGTGTGCTTACAGCTCTGTTGGCTACCTACGCCTCTAGTCAAAGTGCATCCCCTTTATTTTAGATTCTCAGTTGTTCAAAAGTCATCTTCAAACCTTGACTTGGAGGAAATGGGATCAGCAAATGGGTGTCAGGCTTTTATGAATGTTTAATTATTTTATGTACACTTTTTATACCAAGCTGTCAGAAAAGAGGCTCAAGCTCCATAAAGATAAATGCATCGAATTTCATCATTGCTCATCTGATCTTTCTTGGACTTGCTTCATTTCGAAATATCTCCCCAAAATACAAACTTCCCTCAGAGGGCCGTTAGATTATCTTGTATAACCTTCCTACTGGTGCAGTACCTGCAGATCACATAAAACTTGGGTAATATATAGTGAAAGTGATTGTGGGCTCATGTCGCTTACGACAAATTCATTCCTTCAGTTCATTCAGATTTATTCTTCAGTTAATCAAGTCAGTTGTTCTTAGCTTCTCACTTGAGAAGGGAATGAACTCTCTAATGCAGTAAGATAATTTTATAATTAAGCAGTTGCCCAAATAAATAGATTTGTCTTTGTCAGAAAGAAAATAAAGAACTGTTCAAACTACAACTTACAAATCTGCTTAAACTAGAGACCATTGGATGAGCTGGGGACTCAGGAGAGAAATGATGAAGCCCTTTGGCCCTGTGGCTGTTTCAGTCAGGCGCCTTTCAAGGGCTGGTGGCACAGCAGCTCTCAGCAAACTTATTTTATAATCCTTTACCTGGGGGGCTATGACAACTGCCACCTTCTTTTTGTTTGAAAATCACTGTCTTAGCTGGCTAAGCAGAGCTTGTTACTTCTACCTTGTCATTACAGGTTTTCTTCTCCTGGGTAAAACTTGTTCACAACAACTTTTTCTGTATTATATGAGAGAAATTTATTGACAGGTCTAACAACTTGGTTATAAGCACAGGCTGTTGTCCATCCTGCTCTGAGCTCTCTAAAAGAGTACTGTGAAAGATATTCTCCCTGCCGATTGTACCTTAAATAGAGCTGTGCTTGAGCAGTTTCACCTTTCCTTATGAAATACAATTTAGGATGCTGGCTTGATACTGAGGCATATTCCTTTAAGGTGATCTAAATCAGACAAACCTCCAGGTTTTGAAACTGCAGGTTTGATGATGCTTACGTCTATCAAAATTACACTAGGAGAAGGGTCCAATACATGGGAATCTTAGCGTGGCGCATAGGAACCGTGTGGAATTGGGTCTCAGTACGTAAGGGACTTAATAACAAAAAATAACCCTGTTCCATCACAATCTGACATAAAATGCTAAAACAGGTGCAAAACTGAACCTTTCCATTCAATGTATCAACCTTTCCATCAGTTCAATGAATGCCTTTTCAGGTTATTTAGTGCTACGGAAACTGGTTCAGTGCAATAATTCCATTTTTCCTTTGCTACTTTACAGATAACTCCGACTATTTGCTATCATCTGGGGTAAGAGATACTTCAAACTACCAGTGACCAATGGAACAGATACCCTGAGCTTCACTTCATGCTCAGGTTAGAGGGGAGACAGAGATAAATTAGAGTAGGTTCACAAAAAAGAAAGTAAAATAAGCTTTGGGATGTGCATCTTACCCACCTTACAATGCAAGTATTTACTGGCACAGCTCAGCTCCTTAAAAGGCTGCTTGCAAAGTATCTCAGAAACTCTTCCAGTCCCTAAGTACTGGTGGTTTCTTTTCTCCTTTAACACCAGCTTCTGCTCCCTTTTCATCCTTCAGGTTACAAAAGGCTCCCCCCCTTGCTCACAGCTTGCACCTGAATTGTCCCTCCAGTTGTCCACAGTAAACAGATTTGGAGCACAAACCTCTCAGCACTGAGCTCTGCAGTCCCTAGACCTGTGTCCCTCTTGGGTGACTTCAGTGAGTGCCACACAAGACCATGCATCCTGTATGAAACTCAGAAAACCTGGGTCCTTCCATCCCCATCCTGCCCTTGAGTTTGCTGCTGCACAGTACCCCAGTTTAGCTTGCTGTATGCAAAAACTGCTCTCAAAGTAATGCACAACCCTCACAGGATTTAATGAGCCAGAGATGTGAACTGCACTCTGTAGCCCCTCCCCAAATCAGGCATATTTCAAGTAGAAGAGAGATGTCATATTTGCGTTCCCAAGGATCAGCCCATTGAAGCTTGTAAATGAAGACATCCCATAGCTGACATTTACACAGTCTCTTCATCAGTAATAACACAAATACAGGCTATGCACGATGATCAAATTAGAGCTGAATTTCAAGGTTAATGAAAAGAAAATTCATAGTCATGGAATCACAGAACGGGTTGGAAAGGCCCTGAAAGCTCCTCCAGCTCCAACCCCTGCCATGGGCAGGGACCCCTTCCACTGGAGCAGCTTGCTCCAAGCCATACACATAAGCTTTTAGGATTTCCCCTGTTCATGGCTCTCAGCAGTGGACATCAATGCTCACAAGGGATCCCTGTGTACCAAGAATGGGATGCACTGAATAATACCTGAGCTGGGGCCAGTTTGGCATTGCACAGCACAGAGCAGGGTTTGCCATTCTCCAGGTATGACGGTTGGGTCGTATCAATGCCCACTCCTAGGCCATGCTGATCTAAAACACTGGCTTTGCTCTCAATTCAGTTCAGCAGCCTGTATCAGTACCTTCACAGCAGCACAAGAGGCTTACAATGCTGAAACCTTTTCCATAGCACCTGACTTCAGTAAATGAAGTCATTTCCATAGGGTCAAGAACAATTGCAGAGCGCTCATCCCACAGACTGAACTGCAAGATGTGTACTCTTATAGCAGCAATCTATAACAAGTATATCTTGGCTGAAAGCTTTTGAGGGGAACAATCCAACCTCACCACTATCAGAATTTAACCTGCTTCTGCAGGGAGAAAAGAGTGATGAGGTCAAATATAAAGAACCCAGATCCAAGGAAAAAGGGCAAAGCAATTCTCAGAGATCAGAACTATTTTTAAAGGACTGTGATTTCTATGCAGGTGCACAGACCTCAATGCTCAGCTCCACCAGGTGCCATTACCTGGCCATGCAGCAATGGAAGGGTGGATTCTCCAATGACATGCCTGACAAGTCATAAATAACAAGCTCTTTTATACTACTACATTCCCCAATAACACTCTGTGCTGAGTGTTGCCAGGGAGAATAATGAAATGAAAATGCTTTGTTTTGACACGTGCTGAGGAAAACTTTCAGTCCTGTTTCACATAACAGAGAAGTTAACCAAAACACACGGGATCAAGAGAAGAGAAACCCCAAATAGTCACAAAAAGGCAAATGCTCCTTCTGTTTCCCACACGGATCAAACACACCTTAGAAATACAATTAGGCACTAAAATGACTGCATACAAAGGCTGAAGGTAGACAATGTTCTTTCTGTTTCTGCATTTCTGGATGATTCTCACCACTGATGCATCCATCAGGAAACAGAAGATAAAAGCACAAAGGTTCTGCTAAATGCTCCCCAGCAGCAGGGAAACAGAACCTGCAGTAAAGTCACCCAACAGCCTGGCTACACAGTCTCTGCTAACCCTACTTCTTCTTATACAAACTGTGTGCAACTTGCTCAGAAGAGGATGGAAAATTGAATAAATCCTACTGCATCAGGTGCTAAATATGATAAATCTAATAGTAACGAAATAGCATAGGGATTTTCTTAATGTGGAACACAAATAACCTACACTGAGTGATTCATATGAGTGAAGTTGTGGGGTCTACACAGCTCTTGGGTAAGTGCACATCCTATTCATTGAGAAATGCAATCAGAATGACTGGCAGCTGCAGCAGGTTGCCTTGAGTAATATTGGCTCAATGGGGTAATGCTTTTTTAGGTGCTTCTATGCTGGAAAAATTCCTTGCAGGAATGCAATTATATCAGTGAAATATGTTTTCACTGGTCTACTTTATGCTGAACTCCCCTTCTCGTGTGTGTGCTCCATCTGCAGCAGAAGCATTTCCAGCACTGGATTTTTTCTGCTGTATGTTACCCATTATTAAAAGGAGGCATTACTAAAATAATCAGGTAGGAAACAGCCCCCAGGAACTATTCTTTGCAGGTTCTCATTAGAGCTGCCTTCAACTTCGATTTTCATTTTGGTTAAAAGGGATTTTTAAGTTTCAAACCACCTGGGCAAGACATGAAATAGATTTCTGAAAACCTTCAGAGCATCCCATTTTTGAAGGTACATACCCAGGGAAAGCAAACACGCTCAGTACCACAGGAGGTAAGGTGGAGGTGACAAAGAATGGAGAAAGTACACAAGCAGGAAGGAGAATTAACAACGATGGAATCAAGAGAAAGGCCAGACTCCAGAAGATCAAGATTTGTTCACAGAAAAATAGATTCTTCATCCCTTCAGCCAGAGGAAAACAGGACAACAACTGGGAAACTGATGCAAGTGATTGTTCAGAGCCAGCACAAGAACTTTCAGCATAACACTTTCCTGCTGTACATTTTTAAGACGTCCCACCTGCACAATTGAGGTTTCCAAGTAGGCAGATGCATGCAGAAACTGTATTAAACTGTAGGTATTTCCAGAACACCATCACAGCTCCTGACAGCTTTTGGAAATAACAACCACAGAACACTATTGCCACATTTAGGCACTGAACTCCTGTGGGGAAGGACACCAGGAGCTGGAGTGTCTTTAGATTAAGCCCACGGCTGGGTGGGTATGCAAGATCCTCAGCTCTGAGTTCCTCACCAGCACAATGATGCAGCGCTCTCCAGCTTGTGTTTGCGCTCCCATTACAAGTCTACTGGATGTGACATTATCTGTAGTATCACTTGCTTATCTCCGTTTACAGTTGTACCGGTACTATTTTTCATGTGGAGAGCAATACTGTAGCATACCTGACACGCAGTTTGATCACAGCCACTTATCTGCTTCCCACAGTGAGGCAACACTCAGTCTGAACAGCCCTAAATGGGAACATCTTCCCTTGACCCCTCTAGTGTCAGTGGAGCAGGAGGAACTTACCCAGTGTAGTTAAGTTACACCTCTGTCATGTGCTGCCTGCTAGAAGGATGCACAGAGACATTCTTGACTACAGAGATTATGTTAAGAATTCAGTCTCCAGTGTAAGTCCCTGACAACAGCACACATTCACAGGGAGAAAGCTGAGAACTGCATCCCTGGACATCCAAAACACTTGACCTGAGATCCCACAGGAAGATTGTAGAGTAGCTATAGAGTAATCTAGGCCCCAGACCTGCTCCCTCACTACTGAGCCATTCTTTTCCATCACAAAATCTTCTAATGACTTCTGAAATACCACCTACCTAAATCTGTTTTTTCTTTTTTTGGAACCCATGCATTAATTCCTAATGCTATTTGCACTATTTCACATGACACACAGAAAGCCTAATGATAGGCAGGTTTGTTGAGCCAGTAGCTAATTTAGATCTGGCTTTCTTTAACAAACCAAGACTCTTCATCTGTCCTTTTAAGTTATCCTCAAATGACTTTATTTCAACACTGCAGATGAAGACATGGTCTTTTTAAGTAACTGTTTTATCCTCTTTGGGAGGCAATTAAAGAGAGCAAGAAATTACCACCTTCTGTTTCTTTTCTTGTCATGGCTGGATAATTGTTGTTTTAGGAGAGAGAAAACAACTCATTGCCAGTCTCAACATTTCTAACTGGTTAAAGATTATCAGTGCAAAAGCAGCTCTGTCAGACTGAAGGACAACCATTCTAATCAGTGCCCTGAACCTGATGGCTGGTCAAGTCCAGGGCACTGATGCACCATCAGAGTGCACAAGCAGCCGCACCATCCGGGCCCTCAGCAGATGCCTCCATCAATGCAGTTCCTGCCATCACCCTTCTTCTGTCTGGGTCATGGACAAGCTTATAAACCAAACACGGTGATGTGTTTGCAAGATCAGGCCTCGAGTTTGCTTTTCCTTTCCTTATTACATCCCTGCAATGTCACCCAAAAAGCAGTTGTACCTTACACGATGGGAAATGAAGCACAAAATGAAGCTCTGCAGATTGCGTCCAATTATAACTCTGGTTGACAACCCTTTCATGTTCCAAGTTCAGTCCTGTGGCTTCGATCTCAGTTTTCTGAGTTTCAGTAACTCTACTCAGATTAGGGAGAGGTTAAAGAGTAAATAATAAATTACAAATCCAAGACCATGCCTGTTGCCCGTCCCAGGCCATGCAGGAAGGAAGACATGATGTCCTATTTGCCTTTCAAAGCAGTTCTGCTCTACAGGCGCTGTCAGCATCAATTAGAAGCATGACCTATGTTAGGTCTTTGTCAATACTGTAACTAGCTTAGAGATCGCTCTTTAACTACAGTCCGAGACCCAATTTTTGGAAAGACAAATCTATCCAATCACCACAATTGATCAAGAGTGGACAAGGGAATTGCAGAAAGTTTTGGAATTGGATGTATCCGCAGTGCACACACCTGAACTTGAAGGCTTTGAAATTCAATTACAGAAACTAAAATAAATGACCATAATGTTTTCTATTATCAGATTCAGAGAAATCATTTTCCCTTCCTTCCCCTGCCCCCAATAAAACAAATTTCAATTACTTTTTTGTAATCAACAAACCTGACCTTCCATCAGAGTCCTTCAGGAGTGGACAGCTTTTAATGTTACATCATATATCATAACTGCAGAGCAGCACACCAGAGGGTTTTCAGTTTCAAGGTACAGCATCCCAGTTTAAAAGGCAAGGATTAGGACTCCATAATGCATCTGGACTAACCAGATCAAAAACTGAGCATGGCACGCTTGGCCACCCTGTGGGACACCTAAACCCTGGAAAATGTACACACACATATGGAATTCCTCACATTCATTCAGTCTTTTAGCATAGGAATTTATTTCAATACCATTTTAGATGGAATTAAAAACTTCCCATGCATCAACATTGACAAAATAACCCTGTTTCAAACATTACAGTCAAATTTAAGTTGTCTCAGCTACTCCAAAGCTTTCCCTTATAGGTATATAAAATATGCATTCGAAAAGCCTTTTCCTCTTCCTCCTTTAACACAGTGTGGTTTGGACTGCTGCTTGACATCTCCACCAAGAAAAATAAGGAAAAACAGGGCATTTCCAGTTGTCACAGGAGCAGGGGAGAANAGCTACTCCAAAGCTTTCCCTTATAGGTATATAAAATATGCATTCGAAAAGCCTTTTCCTCTTCCTCCTTTAACACAGTGTGGTTTGGACTGCTGCTTGACATCTCCACCAAGAAAAATAAGGAAAAACAGGGCATTTCCAGTTGTCACAGGAGCAGGGGAGAAGAGAGAAAACAAATATGGAGTTGCCAAGGTTACTGACAATCCTCACTGAAGAGGTGAATGAAATTGATAGGGAGGAGACAGGTACATAAAGAGCCTCAACTCTATTCTCACAGTTCTATCGCAGATGTGACTAGTTCTACACATTTGGGGGTTCTTCTTTCTGGGGGGTTCACATCAATTTGTATTTAACAGAATTCTTCACATCTGCCCTGCAAATGTAAGGCTCAAACAGTGTTCACTGCCCTAGCCTGTGACAGTGCTGATCTGTGCAATCTCCTATATACAACCTTATAGTCAAATCACAGAGGTACATTGGCACTGTCTCAAAACCTGAAGCCAGAAATAGTAAAGCTAAAAATAAGGCAGAGGAATGCACAAGATGGGATTCACCCCAACCATACTGAAATCAGTCGCCTGCTGTGCCTGAACATTAAGACAGCAATTTCTTAACCATGTCTCATAAACCTTCTGTTGCAAACAAGTTATTTCCCCTTGTCTTAGAGACAGAGAACATCTATTTTAAAGCATGAAGATAAAAGCTGCCCAATCATGGAATTGCATGTGGTCTGGATCTAAATCTATCAAGGAATATCTAGTCTCGACAAGAAACCACATTCTGGTAACAGGGGAGGTTTAGATTGGATATAAGGAGGAAATCCTTTGCTGTGAGGGTGCTGAGGCACTGGAATGGGTTGCCCAGGGAAGTTGTGAATGCTCCATCCCTGGCAGTGTTCAAGGCCAGGCTGGACAGAGCCTTGAGTGCCATGGTTTAGTGTGAGGTGTCCCTGCCCATGGCAGGGGGGTTGGAACTCTATAATCTTAAGGTCCTTTCCAACCCTGACTATTCTATGAGTCCATAACATTAGCAGCCTCATATATGGAACAGAGCAGGGCTGGGAGACAGACTAGCGGAGAGAAATAAGTCACCTCTGGAAACAGTCAAACTCAACTTGCCAAACACATCAAGGAGTCGCCAGTGTCAGCACTGTTGCAGTCCAAGGGCTCTCCATCAGCCCTGCCAAGCTCTCAGATCTCAAAGATCATTTATTTGTGTAACGTATCGCACAAGACAAGGACTGAGGTTCTGTTATGAATAGCAAATAAGAGGCTACAGTTGACTTTACTCCATCACAGTCCCAAGAAAGTCAGTTCTTATTCCAATGCCCATTAAAAATCTGTGGCCAGTGTGGTAAATATCTTACAGGCAGTTTTATTGTAGGCTGCTGACAAAGTGAAGACAAATCATTTTACGGTTTTGGTGCCTTGCTTCCAAACAAAGAAGGAATTCTCAGGGAAAAAGTATACTTTGGGATGGAAAAGAAAGCATTCTTAAGGATTTCTAATTTTCATTATGAACCTCGTATATCATGACTCCTGACAATACTTCAGCAACAGGAAGCTCGTTCGAGGGAATAATCTAACAAACTAAGGTAACAGGAACACTGCTATTACTCAAGCTTTTGAAGCAAGGAATGGTCCATAAAAGTAAATCATAGAGCTGTCCTTCAGAGAAAGGACCTTGAGAGGAAAGAAGAAGATAAACCCTTCATAAAAGCCTGGCTCCAGACACCAACACATTCAGAAAAGTAGAGTTGCAATAGAATTATAAGAATGCATCACCCTGCAAATAACATTTATCATTACAAGAGTCTGTCCAGTGGTGGAAAAATGTTATCCCTTTGTAGAAATGGAAGCGAGACCTGATTCATCCTAATCAAAGCGTCGGAACTTGGTGTTATAACCAAGAGGTCACCAGATACCCTGCATGGCAGACCAGCACCTTACTGGACACAGATATCACAGTGATACCTATCAATAGAGAAGACAAAGAGTTAACTTCCTTATTTTAGTAGATGCTGCTTTTAAACTCCACTCCCTCAGCATACCTGCAGGTCCACAACATGCCATATAGTCTTCTTACGGCAGCAGCCATATCTAACTGGGATGGTTTTTGTTCCTGCACTGACTGCAAACATCCCCAGCATAGCCCAGAGGAAAGATACTCTGTATTAAACAGTACCTCAGTGTGTGACTGAGATGGCAGGTTCTTTTACAGTGAGTGGAGTGCATGTTCTTTGTGCCTCTGCAAATATCCAAGGCTTTGTTTCTCCAGCTCCAATTTGAGCAGGGAATTGTAAGCAATGGGAAGGTGCAGCTGACAGCCAGCACTGATTCTGTGTCTGTGCAGTGTCTTCTGTTTGAAAGTGTTCTGGTCTCCCTGCCTGGAGACAGATGTACAAACAGTTGGGGGAGCTCCCAGTGCAGCCTTGAGGGGAAGCACAACTCCACTGTGCTTTTAGATTAGGAAGGAGAATCTGTTTCCAGCGTGTCCCTGTTATCGCTCACAGCCACTCCTGACCCCGATTTGAACTGGCCTGAAGGGTGAAAGGTGCCCACTCTCATTGCTGATCCCCAGCACAAGAGCTGTAACAAATCCTGACCTGAACTCATCACCCTTAGGTTTTAGTTACTCCGATGATGGCAATTTAAACATTCTGCTTTCCTGTACTCATTGCATCCTGGTCTTCCTGCAGCCACATAAATCCCACTAAATCTTCTGAAAGGAGATTAGTAACTGGCAGATTTTAAAGTGTGTAGAGCCCTAAGAGAAGAAAACAAGGTGGAGGCTCACATTCCAAGTCTTTCCCCACCACTGCACGATAGACACATCCTGAGCTTAATCTGCCCCTTGAAAGGAAGATTCAGAACGCAGTCTCTCCTGAGAAGGGTATTTTCTTCTTCTTGATACTACCATCGACTTACATCTATAGCTGCTTGTGCTGTATCAGCTGCTCGTTGCGGTATTCTTTTTTGCATTTACTGCTCCACGTTTGGTTTTGTTACAAAATCCTTATTGACTTCAGTGGGCTTTGTATCAGATTGCTATATGCTACCCTTCAGCTTGAACACTGCTGCACTTAAGTTCCCACCCACGCTGTGTTCTGAGGCTAAAAGAGAGCAACAGGATCTCACCGAGGCAATCCCAAGGAAGTTTCTGGGTTTTGAGGCAGGTTATCTGGGTTTGTTCTCATGGACTTCAGCAGGAGCTGTGTGAGGATGAGCACAGAGCATGGCTGCGGTGCCTGCTGAGGCCTGGGTCTGGTCCTTGTTTGCTGGCAACTGCTGATGACTAAAAGTAATCAAAAATAACACCCACCACAGCACTGACTCAATGCAAGTGCACGTCTGCAGTGTTTGTCTTGCAAGACACCTACAGTCCCACTCCCGTACTGCGTGTTCTTTAAATACCGATTCATGTCCTCCTAAGACCAAATATTTCTTTAAATAGTACTCAAACCAATATAATCCCTTTGTCTTTGATATTCCTAAATGTTATTGATTCCATCCCTAGCAGTGTTCAAGGCCAGGCTGGAAGGGGCTTGGAGGAAGCTGCTCTAGTGAAAGGTAGCTCTGCCCATGGCTAGGGTTAAAACAGGATGAGCTTTAAGGTCCCTTCCAACACAAATCAGACTGGGATTCTGTGATAAAAAAATCATAGCAAAAGCTACAGTCATATTAGAAAACTCTTAGAGATTTCTTCTGTAATGTTCAGGCAGAGTGAATAACATGATGTGTGCCAAGACTCTGTCATCGTCCTATTGATTTGACATTCTTCACAATAGTGAGTGAAGCTGAGGCGTGGTGGGTGAGGCTTCAGAATGGGCTGCTGGCTTAAGGTCCTCATTTTGCTCTGGAACAATCGAGTCTCAGGAATCATTTACAAGAGTCTATTTTTTCCTCCTCTGAGATGTCCTGGCTTTCCTGTAGATGGCATTTACTCGTGGGTGTCTGTTATCAGTAAGTCAACTCTCAACTCATCGCTCCAGTTAACTGGAACACTGTTCCATATGTGCTGTCTTCTTTCCTTCATGGGCTTTGCTAACTTGGGGCCAGCATGAGGAAGCAGCCAAGTTCTAGTAAGAGCTTGTGCCAAACTGATCTATCGTTTCCCTTATCTGCCCCCTCCCTGTGCTGGAAATTCAGCGTGGGGAACACGCTTGGAGACAAGAGGAACTTTCTCTTCTTTACTGTAAAATACAGGAAAAACACATTCTGGAGACCAGTAGCTCCCTCCTACACTGCTCAAGGACTTTTTCCTATTTTTACCTCAAAGTCCTGTTTATGCAGGGGCAGGAATGCCTCCTCTCACTCTCACCTGTTTGAAATCAATACAGTGACCTTCACTGAAGCTGTAATTACATTGGGCAGGGATGCATCAAACCCTAGAATATTTGATTTGTCCTCAACCTGAGTTGAAGCCTCTGAATGTATTTCTTTTAATACCTGACCCTTTGCCACTGTAATTCAGTTTAAAACTGTGGGGGTCAGTTTAAGATCAGACTAATAAAGAAGGCAGCTTAATACCTCTGCTGTGCTTGGCTTCAGTGCAGGCACAAGCAACAAGGGGCCTCATTAGTGTTTGGGTTTGGTTTTGGAGGTTGCTCCAAGAGGAACTGAACTGACACCATGAAACTCATTAGACTGAGGCCTTCCAACACTGTGCTTTTGTATTAAAGAGAAAAGACATGTAGCAAGAGGGAAATAGAGGGAGAGCAAAGCAGGATCCTCATTAGAGTAATTAGCCTAAGCCATTAGTTCCTAGAAGCCTCAAATGGCCATGTTTATTCCAAACAGATGCCAAGGGGCTGCTAGCTGTAGCTCCAACGTCTGCCTCAGAGAGGAAGGAGGCTGGTAGTCGCTGCCTGGGTTTGCTTACAGTGTCTGGCTTCGGTGATACGTGATCCTATTAGGCTCAGTACAGCAAATCCTCTTTCATGGCACTCATTTCTTGCCATTATCTTCATTTGGCTGGTTCTTTCCCTTATGGTATTCTTCTTGTATCCCAATGTTTTGTGAATAGCTTGAAATATTTCCTGAGTAGCCTGTAGGAAGAATCCTGCTTGGTCTGTGCCAGTATTTCTGGAGGAAAAACAGGCTTAAAATAAAGACATGCTTAAAAGTTGCAGCTGAAACACTTAGAACTTTGCTTTTGCCTCCGTTGAATAAGAGCTCTTATTTGAAAGATTTAAAAATACATCAAATATTTGTCCCATCTTTTGGCTGCTTATTACAGAACATAGAGTCATAGAACAGATAGCGTTGGAAAGGACCTTAAGATCGCCTAGTTCCAATCCCCCTTCCATGATCTGCGCCTGGGGTTCCCTTCTTTTGTAGGAGCTGCTGTTTTCTGGTCAGGAACTTTTGGCTGGAGAAAATCAAGAATATGGCAGCAGGGAGAAAGGCAAACATTGTGTTTAAGAGGACAGGTTTTTCAGGGGAAAAACCTGAAATTTACCTTCCAGATTTCCGATAGGGATGACAGGGTGGCACAAAGCTCTTCTTTGGGATAAGACCCTTTTTATTTGTCTAGCTGCCAGCAAAGAGAAAAACGTCACTTAGCGGGACTGGCTGTTGACTTCACTATAGACACCGAATGAGTGATTCATTTTCTACATCTTCTTCTGGATTTCAGATAAACTACTTCCCTATGGTGGGAAGGGATCATGCCTCTCACATCCCAGCCTATGCCTGCAGCTTCTCAGTGCATGCACTGCAAGAAGGATCTGAAAACTTCTCACATAAAATCCTATCGTCTCTTATTGAAGCCAAACATTCTGTGGGTTTTGCTTCAACTCTTTTAAAGTAGTTTGCTCTTCTTCAGTGTTCTTTGATAATTTATGTCATCTTGTTTCTATCACTCTATACTGTCTTCCTTTATCACTAAAATAAAGAGGGTAATAGTTTCACAGTGGAAACATTTTTCTTCCTTATTTCTTTATTCTCACCATGGAAGAGCACAGTTCCCAGCACTGTGGCTGCAACATGCATGGCAAGTAACTGATGCCAAAGCAGAGGGAGAAATAAATAACCCAAGTGCTGTTAGAGATAATGACTGGTTTTAAAGCTAATTTGTCAGACACTGTTTTCCCCTCTGCTGTCCTTGCTATCTTCTTACAAATCTTTCTTTGTTATGGCAAGAACAGGTACTGTAAATGCAACAGGACTGCATTTGGAAAAGATCGAAGGGCTGTGTTTTGACCTGCAGACAAAAGGTGTCAAATGAGACCTTTCAGCATGGAGATGCTGTGTGGTTTTAACGAAGCCCGTCAGACCCATCTGAATGGTTAACCTGCCTTTTGTTCTCACAGCTTATTAAAATCAAAGTACAGCAGTAATTATGATGCTCTCTTGACTGGTGGATTTCCATCACCCCCAGGGAGCTCCCTGCACCTACAGGATTAGCTTTGCTGTGAACTACTGCAGGAGGTCAGTGCTGCTTCTTCCGAACATGAGGACATCAAACCAGAGCTTTGTCATCTTTGCTGTACACCTTGCTGGGGGTTTTGAGGGGAGGATGTGACACACAGAACCCAAACCCATGAGATTTCTGTTAAATATGTTTCACTTCTCAATGAGAAACTGAAAATTAAGCTTATATTGAACTCTGCTCCTCAGGAGAATTCATCCTCTGTCACTTGAAAAACTGAAGAGCATGTTTGTCCCTACAGATCTTCACAGGTTTAAAGCAAAGAAGATGGGCTAGAATAATACCTGAGGGAAGACTTCATCTTTTAAATCAATGCTCCTGCACCCTTGCAATGACATTATGTTGTTTATTCTCTATTATTTGGCCTGTATTTCTCTGTATTTGGCTTTATGTGTGTTTTCTCCACAGCTGTCTGACAAGCAGGGATGGAACTCTAACTTTTGATTTAGGTTCCATGTATTCATGCAGGATTCTTTCAAAAGCTTTGGATGCGGTCGTGAATTTTGTGGGGTTTGCTGCTTAAACTGGTAGAACCAATACAAACTGCTGCAGTCTGGGGATGTAGTTCAAAGGCCTCAAGTTTCAGGAAGCTCTTTTGTTAGTACTAACTGAAACAGGTCTGTAACGAAGGCCATTTCTATAGTGGCAGAAGGATTTTTCAGGCTTAAATCATTCTGCCTACTTCAGGCATTTTTCTGCTCATGTAGATCACAGAAATGAGCATAACAGGTAAGTCCTGAAGAATGTAAATACATAAATTCTCATGGAAATCAGTAAAAAGATTCCCGTTTGCTTTATATCCAACCCCAAAAGAATGTGTTTATACCAGAGCCAGTATTGGATCCTGTCCTTGCCAGCCAGGGAGTTTAGAGTTACAGAACAAAGACTTTGGGGGGGTGGGAGGGCAGCTGCCCCACATGAAGAGCCCTGTCTGGCTCTGTATTGGGATTTTGAAGCATTAGCAAAGTAATCAGTGTAATTCTTCTGCACAGATTATGCTGTAAAAGCAAAAAGAAACCCCAGTATCATTGATTTGGTTTTATAATAAGATGACAAGTTTGCAGTGAGCACCATTTAGGGAGATTAAAGATTTTCTGACACTGTCAGTATCTTTCTCCAACTGTTTTCAACACATGAATGGTTTTTATCCTAAAATCTGGTTTAGAGTAAGGTAAGTATGGGAAAAGCTAGATCTGCCATTGAAACAGTGTCACTTACAGAAGCTCCAAATCCTTCTGTGGTTGATAGAACACCACTATAAAATGGTTTATAAAATCCAAATGAGTCGGGGAAGGCCCTTGTGCTCCACATCTGATGGCTGTCTGACCCTGCATCGCTTGTGTGCCTGATTGTCAGTAGCCAGGCAATCATCGAATCCCAGAGTGGTTTGGATTGGAAAGGGCCTTAAGCTCATTCAGTTCCAACCCCCTGGAACTGGAGTTCCAACTTCATTCATGCTGGTTGTTTCAGTATTTTCCTGCAGAGCATGAGAATTAAATGGAAGTTCCCCCATTCTAACTGCTTAACAGAACCAAAAGTAAGCAACAACACATAAGAGGACTAACAAATTTTGACTCTTAATACAGCTGATGCAGATACTACAGCTGTAACTCTAAGAAGGGGAAAAAGCAGGGGATGGCAGGAACAGTCACTAAATGACATTAAAAAAGACAAGAAAAAGAATAAAAACCTTTTGGGCACTGCTGATTCTAAAAAGAGGTTATGAAGCATTAATAATAAATGTTCCAATATTTGACTGCAGGTTTCTTTAGGGAAACACGAACAGATTACATAAAACACACCTGACTCTTCTCTACTTGTTCTCAAAATGGGGACTTAAAGGACCAAACCACTTCTTATTCAGGTCCAAAAAACAGACAAAGAAAGCAGTTACATCTCAAACATGGACATCCCTGTTTGTCCGGACATCAGTGCATGCAAATACTGAGTATTCCAAACCAAGTTTTTTAAATTGGTCATTATGAGCCAAAATCAGCCTTAGTGCATTGCCAGCAAAATCACTGGAATTATGTAGAAAGTTATTAACCTCAACACCAAACCTACAACCGTAAATTGCAGTCACACAACTACTACAATAAACCGGCCTTTATCTTGAACAGGTACAACTCACTTTTCATCTTGTAAGCACTGTTCTCTCACAGCCATTTTACCTTACACTTGTAGCATTTGTTGCCTCAAGCAACCGAGCCTGGAAATTCCTGGGTTTGTTAAAACAGCTCACTAGAGCACTGTGGTAGTCAATACCAATGCCCACTTTGTCTTTACCTGTCAGGTCTAGGGTCTGAGTGGATTAGTTGCCCCTAATTCCATTTTACCCAATATGACATGTTACTATCCAGAGGCAAAAGCAGTGGAGAGGAAAAAACCAACACAACAACAGGGAGAAGGGGTGACACGCAGTGTCAGCAGAAACACACAGGAGCAGCACAGCAGTTTATAATAGCAAAGAAAACATCAAAGAAATACAATACTCTGCTGAACAGGAGGCCTTCAGTGTAATTATTAATGCAAAGAATGAACATTATTACCATAATGTAACTCAAGATGCATCTGAACAGGGCCCCCTGAGGGAAACAACTTGATGTATGTTACAATCAAGCATACCAGGGAAACAAAAAGACACTAGCTAAAGAGACATATTTATCTGTGCTGTGTTTAGAAATGGCAGAGATAGAGAGCAGCTTCCAGATAAAGCATCATCTTTCTAGGAATAGTGTCTTTGCTCTCAATAACAGACAAGGCAGGCTCAATTTATGTTACAGTTACACCTATAAAGGGTACACAGACTAATAAATGATTGAGAGATGTCACAGATGAGAGTGGTGCTTTTAAAGCACATCAACCAGAACTCTTTTAGGGGGTTACAATCAACTTGCAGCTCCACAGCGTGTTCAAGCATTTGCTCAAGCGTTTATCTTGTTAGGGATTAGAACAGAGAACCATGAAGAAGAAATCAGTGGCTTCCAGTTAGGAAACAAAGCGTAACCCTTGCGACAGGCTTCCTGCCACTGCTACAGCCCTGCTACAGCCACTTCCCCCTGGCAGATCCTTCAAACCTGCTTACAGACCGGTTTTAAACCCAAACTAAAATCCTGAGCATTCTCATGCATTCTGTTCAGGCCCCAGTGACTGCATTCTGCCAGTGTCAAAACATGCCGGCACACCTGAAACACGAAGTTATAAAAACCTCAGTGAAATCAACTCTGTGAAAGCCACGCTAGAGTGTTGAAGCGATTTGTTTTGACAATTCTCCCACCTAAAACTTGAGCTAAGCCTACATCTTCCTGGTTTGAAATGTTTTGATTCTGACAAAAACATGTTTTCCAGAGGAAAACTGTCCGTGCCCAAAACATTTGCACTGACAGACCACTGCATAAACCTGCACTGAGTCCTCTGCAAGCTCTTTGAGGTGTCACTGTCACTGCTGCAGTATGGCTGGCACGAACCCAGAAGCAAGCAGTGGCCTGAAGGTCTTTGTTCAACACAGTGCTACCGTCTGCCTACACATTACTCTCCTTTAATGCTCCAGCACCTTAAACTCCCCGGTCTCCAGATGTTAATACTTTTGTCTCCTGCAAAATGGTAACTCACAGCTACCTTAGCATAAGCAAATACATCTTTATATCACTCAGTCTTCGGAGAGGTTTTGGCAGAAAACTGCCCGCTGGTCCACTTAGTCAGAAAAGCAGTGAATACAGTGTGTGGACCCAAATTAGCACAGTTACATGACAGCTTGTTTCAGTCTGCCTAAATAAAATGGTTTAATTCATAACAAGGTGAGGGCTTTGTTAGGTTTTTAATGCTAACAGTAAAGTTTATTAGTTATAAAGATTCACTGAAGAGGGTAAGGGGGATGGACGTAAGTGCTCTCTAGGCTGAACGAAGCCTGCAGGCACCATGAGTGTTAAACCATACTAAACAGCGCGAGCCCAAGAGCCCTCTGGAGTTTCCTTTGAATGTAGTACTTTTAAATTAGAGATGTGGAATTTTCCCTGTGGAAGCTGGACAGAAAACAGCTGTGCTCATTAAAAGAGGAGGAACTGCTAAGTAGTTATATAATCAACACTGTGTAATTAACAAAGAGTTATAATAGTAGAGCTAACACTAAGCTGGAGCTGTGCACTGTGCTGAATGCTAACAGCTCTGCAGTCGGCTGCCCTTTATGTTGCTCCGCTTGTTCGATCACATCGCCCAGGCTGCAGATCCAAATGGTGCCTTGTTCCTCAGGCTCACGTAGCAACTGAGACACAGCTTCTCCACACCAGCTTGGTAAGGAAAGGCTGCTCCAGAGGGGTCAGGCAGCCCAGCAGTTTCTTAGTGCCAACAGGAAAAATGACTACCCTGTTTGGTAACATGAAAGCCGGGTAGTCAAGAAAAGCTTCCATAAAGCAAGAGGTGGAGGAACAAATCGTGAAAGTATTAGAGCCTTCCACCTGAAAATTTCCATGTGTTTTTGGCCATTGTAAAAGCAACATAAGGAGTACTAAAGCAGTCCCAGATTTCAAGCTGTGGCATGAAAAATCCCATACGCAGCATGTGAAGACTAGATATGAACATGTTCCCAGCTCACACCATTAATTCCCTGTGGGGATCACAGAGGCTGTTTACCGATGGGATCACTGAGCCAATGAAAGCTTGCTAGCATGACAATTCAACAAACCTAAGAGAGTACCCACCATACCTAGAGCCAGTCTGAATGTCAGAGGAGAGCTGAATGTAAGGACTGGCCTCTGAGTGAATGTTAGAAAAACAAACAGCACCAGTATGCAACATGAGAGATGAGGATTCAGTTGCTTCTGCCATCAGGGAGCTTAAACAAACCTCTTTAAAGCTACTCCCATTGTATAACTTCCACTGATTTTAGTGAGAAATATATAAAGAAATAGTTAAAAAAAATCCCTGGTTTAGTCCTTCTGCACCTATTTCTATTTTACAGATAAGAAATCAATCACTCTTTCCTAAACCATACAGGTGTCATCTCTGATACAGGATGCGATACACTCCAGTACTACAGAAGCAGCAGAAGCCAACCCTGAATGCAAAAAACCATGGACCAATAACCCCGTGTCATTTTGGTTTAAGGCTGCTGCACTGTGTTAGCTTGAGGGCACCTCATCCAAATTCACTCCTTGGTGCCAATAGTTTACAGCAGGCAGGCTTAGCTGTGCCATTACTGTTCACTGGAAACCTTTAAAATGCAGGGAGAAATTATATACAATGCTCTGCTGCTCTTGTCCTGCCATCGCCCACTCCCACCTGGCCTACAGAACAGGATCTTCCTAGTTGGACAAGTGTGCACTGCAAAGCCACATATCCAAGATACCATAAGGATCCACAGTGACTACAAGGCTGCAGGTTTGCCCTACCAAGAGTGAGACTCTTCTTGTAAAGAACATCCATTCCAGCATTCCTATTCCCCAACTGCACCACATTCAAGCTTCCTGGGATTCAGCTCTACTACTGCATCTTTCATCCCAGCTTGTTTGCTGCCAAGAGCAGCAGGAGATAATACTGGATTGTAGTTGATAAAAACAAAAGGTACAGCTGGGAGTCCTCCTCAACCTGCTGACACTGGAAGTTATCATTAGCAATGAACAAATGTGCTACAGAACCACCATAAAATGCTTTTAAGCTACCTACTAGTGAATACATACACAAACCCTCTTGGTCTCTCCTCCATTAACCAAAAGCAGACTGACAAGCAGATTCCTTAGCCTCTGCTTGGATTTGGCACTCTGAAGTAGAAAACCGCCAAATTCTAAACTGTTCTGGTGCTATTCAAATACAAATACAGCAGCGGCGTTTTCCTTGCGTTGCCTGAAACAGGACTGAGCTTGTTTCATATCTCCTTGGTACAGAGAGTTCTGATGGTGGCACACACATCTTCTACATTTACCCTTTTGCTCTTTCAAAATGGAGATGTCAGTGTGGCCCAAAGCTCATCTGTCATCATCCTCCTCCCTTCCCTCAGACAAAAGGCATATTGAGATTCCAAGTAAACTCATCAACCAACAAGTAGGTAGTACGCTTTTAGGACAGAACCCAGGAATCCCAAATTCCTGGTCTTCTTCCTTAGCCACTAGATGACACTACTTCCCTGTATAGCAGCCCCCTTTTCCAAAGTTTCTGAGCACTTCTGCCTCTCATTGGCCCCAGCGGAGTTCTGGGTATCAATTCCTAACTTGAACACAGAAATAGAATGATTGACAGAAAACAGGGTAAGCAGCTCAGCTACACTGCAAAGGTTTTCTCTTGTACTTTTTCCTTTACTTTGACTTCTCTCCCCAGCCTAACCAGGCTGTTCCAATGGGATGTTCTGTGCATGTTTCAGTTTTCTTGTCACTGAAAATTCCATAATTGCCAAGGCATAACCAAAGCAGATAAGTAAATAAGGGCTAAGATTAACTGAGCCTTCCAAACAGCTCTTTAAAAACTCCTGGATGAAAGGATATTCTTATGAGTCAAGACACATCAGTTCTGGAGGGATTCACTCATGACAGGAAGCTATTCTAAAACAGGATCTGCCAGAGCATGTATTGAATCATAAGGTCTGGATCCAGCGAATGGGGTGCCAGAACTATGACTTGGAACTAATTACTGCTACTTCCTGCTTGCCTATTTGTAGTGCTTACTCAATAGCTCACTTCAAGGTTGCACTACTGCAAGTGCCACGTGATGCATTAAAAAGTACTTCATCAGCTGCTTTGTATGGGCTTAATGATGAGCACTGGACAGACCATTTCAGCTTCCCATATTAAAACAATTGTGGGGTTTATTTTACACTTCAAAACCTCCTTTTCTTCTTTTCCTCAAGAGGGTTTTTCTTTCTTTTTTTAATTGCATATGGAATAGCACACCGTCACTTAACCCTCTTGTTCTGTCTCATTTTCCACCTCCTCTATTTTCACACACAATTTAACTGACTTACAGCAAAACAGAATTTATTAAGCTGAAGACAATGTGGGTAATCAACATAATGCACTGGCTGCTAACCCCTGGTTATCCCAGTCGTTTTTCACTGTTTATTTGACTTTTGGTCTACATTATCTAGAGCAGAGTATGGATTTTCTTCACTGAGAAGAGTCATTCCATTGGAAAATGTGTGTGATACTTTGTATGTTGTATGCACAAGTACCAGCACAGCAGTCGGTAGAAAGATCATCAATCAAATCAGTGCAAGGAGCTTTAATTCTCTGAAAATTCCTCTGTACAAAAGCAGCGTAAGGTGCTGCAGAAAGCTACCTTAGCAAAAGCCTGGTAAAAGGTTGTGACATTCATTTTGAGAAGCACACACAAGGCCAGCCAAGATGTGGCTGCTTTAGTACATGGGTCAGTGTATGCACATCGGTAGAGTTCACATGGGCTGCATTAGCAATCAGGACTCTCTGAAGCAGACAAAACCACAGAATAATACTAGAAGGGGTAAGCTGTTGGGTGCCCCACATGGCTTGCTTCACATGCAAGCAAACAAAAATCACTGTCAGCATAGCAAAAACTATCCTAGGACACAGTATTAGCTTTGAGAAGCACAAGCATGGCAAATGTGAAGCACCAAACAAAATCCAACCCATGTCCAACTTCCCCATGTCAAGGCATCTCCCTTGAACAGGCAAACATCTAACTGGAATTACTGCTGATCCGTAGACACTCAGATACCAAATTACAAACAACAGATCCAGTCAAGTGAATAACAGACAGAAAATTAAACCTAGCTCTTTCACACACATCTGATTGCAGTATCTGCCAGTGCTGTCTGTAACCCGGGGGTTCAGAGGGAGGCACATGCTAGATGGATAAGCTGAATTGAAATATTTTGTCAAATACATCCTCATGGAGATCTTCAGCCCTATTTATTTTTCATTTTAAGGACTGCTATTTGTTTGTATTTCGTTTCACTTTGTCTCATTTCTAACTGACATGCCATCATGCTTCAATTTGCTCTCTGTTGCAGAGCATTCATCATTAAAGGGAATCCACAATATTCAAGTAGTGTGAGAAGACTCCACAGACTATGTGCTAACGCAGAACAAACATCCACTCTGCTCACACTAATGAGCTATGGGAGAGTGCTTCTATTCTAGTGCCCTCATTTCAGACAGGGAAATTCAGAGGGCACTGTCAGAGTTAACAGTGAAATTTCAATGTCAGTGCGTTACCTACTGTTACCTGCTGGATCCAGACAAGCCACTCACTTCCTCCTATCTCAGCTTGTGAGTGCAATGCACCTTGCTAGTGCAGTGAGGAGGGATACAGAAATGCTTGTAGAAATTAGCTGCTGAATTCACATAGTTAAACAAACCATCATGCCCTCTTTCTGTTCATGGGACTCCTAAGAGCACGCAATAGCAGCACACGTGGGACTCCCATGGGAAGCTCTATGAGTTTGGAGGTGTCCACCAAAATCTAAAAGCAAGCTACTAACAGGTACGTGATGCAGCATCTCCAGCAAAGCCAGAAGGGTTTGAGCATTCAGAACCTATTTCAAGTTTCTGGAATTAGATACCCATGGCTATTGCTGACCTTCAAAAAGCCCAAGTCGCTTCCAGAAACGGAATTAAAATGTAACAGGTTCTCTCTACATTTTCCCATAATCTTCATGACAGATAAAAGGTTTGAAAAGGGACATAACACAGCACATGTTTTGCAAATTAAATATTAACTATGTGTTTGTGAAGGAAATAAACAACTTCAGAGAACTGTCCTCAGGTTCAGCTATCAGCTAAATTGGATCGTGTCTATGGTAGAGATAACATCAACAATTCCCTATCTTTCATCTGTAATTTAATAAACCCATTTTCTTCAAAGGGATAAGGAGATCTGAATGCATTTCTGTGGTCTGTCAGGTGTGGAGGGTTTCTGTGGGGAGTGTAGGGGAGTGTTCATAGCATCTTCCACTCTGCCTTGAGCCAAAAAGCAATGTTTAATGACCTTGTTCCCCAATTCTGCAAGTGCATCATCTGAAAACAGGACAAAACCCCCAAAAATAAATATCACAGGAGCTTCTGTAAGACCTAAGTGGTTTACCAGAAACACTGGGAGACACTGTGGCAGAGGCAAAACACTGACATAAAACCAACCTCCTGCCACCTTTCTAGGTAGCAATTTGTCCTTCTTCCCAGCTTACAGAATAACCCACCCAACTAATGGGGATTTCTTTAGGTATTTATGAGGATGCTTGCTTGGCGTTCCCTTCTCTCTGCCAATCAGAATTCTCTCTAATCTACACCACCCAGACCACCCCAGGACACTGGGAACAGCTGACTGGGACAATCAGCATCTCCACTACTCAGCATACAACACGCTGGGGAGCCCACCCAAAGCCCAGTACACGCTTCACAACATCTTTTGAGTCTCACCGTGCTGCAGATCACCCTCTCAGGGTGCTAATATTCCCTCATAAAGCATCTGCATGCTTACTTAGACAGGTTTTGTCAGGCTTTCCAAAGAAAGATGCATTTTCAGACACCTTTCAGTTCAGCCTATTGGTCTGTCCTTCCCAACCTTATCTTGTAATGCAAGTACTTCTCTAAATGCTTCATAAATCTGGTTTTCCAATAATGGAAAACTTCTATAGCTCCAGTGGTATGGATTTCTTGGAAAAACTCTGTCATTTTTGACAAATGCAATCTCTCTGCTCTGCTGTGTAATCCTGCTACAGGCCTAGCAATCAAAAAACTAATAGGCCCTTCACAGATTATATCTGAACTGGAATTACTTCTTTATAGCCTATGAACGTGTTTCATATTAAAGCAGCGATGTCCCTCTCCAAAAAAAAACCCCTTCTGTTTGTCATTTTGTGTGACTTTTAAGTGTCTGTGTCTTAAAGAACGATTGCCTTTAACCCCCGCACCTCAACACGCAGCGTGAGCAACACAACATTATTAATGAAGTTCTGTTTCACTGAAGAAATAAACCTCAGGTTCAGGCCTGAAGCTGAGGACCTGCCAGGCTGATGGATATTTCTCTAGTATAATTTATGAGTTGATGGCTACCCACATGGATCACAACAAATGCTTAAGTGCCCTTGAGATAAGAGCAGGGTGAAGAGATAGGTAGGTATGAGGAACTGGATGGATTAGTAGCATAATAGAAAAGATACAGATAACTCCTCCAAACCTTGATTTTTCTTCTTATAGTCACAGATCTGTAGTTGCAAAAAAAAGTGGTTTACCACATAAAAGGCACTGTGCCATACATAATTGGCCCTTTTATAATTTATAGCCTGTTAGCCAAAAGCTGAAGTATTTTGTTTCTATGCTTAGATTGTGTCTACTTTGTTATTAAAGTCCTATCAAGCTATTTCATTACACTGCTTATCATATTTGTGAAGGGCAATCTGCTCTGCAGTGTTATCTCAAGAAAAGTTTTGAGTTGATATCACCAAGATGAAATTCTCCCAGAAGAACTCCTCTTGCAATGAGAGAATCTGACTGCAATGTAAGAAATGCCTGTATGGGAACACCGACTGGCTCAAAGTGTTATTCAATGAGGAGCTCCGGTTACCTCTGGGACTGTATCTAGAAAGATCTTACAGATTTCACTAAATGCCCTTAAGGAAATGGGTTAGTTTCTTTTGTAGTTCAAGCCTGGAGTTGTTGCAACTGTTATTCATTTCTTAACAGATTTAGAGACTGTCTTTTCTGCATCACCTGGTATTTCTGTGGAAGAGATGGAAACCAAATCCAGGTCTTCAGCTGCACTTCACAGCACCACTGATGAGCCACACAATCTCATTTAACACAAGGCCACTACCAATATTCAACATAAAGCAATCTAAGTTTGAACACCTCTAAATGTAATTAATAATTTGCTCCACTAAGAGTACTGCAACTCTTAAAACCATTTAACCATTCCAAACAATTTCTTTTTGAAGCAAAAGTTCTAGCTGCTTTTAAGCAGCACACACAAATACACAGAGCCTGGCACATCAAGAATCAGTTATACTTCCTTTCCTTATAACCCAAGAGGATGCACAATCCAAACAGCTCAAACAGACCCTAATAAAATTTGCATTGTCATTTGCTTTAATTGTACTTACTGTGTGAATCAATACCATTCATTTCTTACAAGATGCTGGCTCTGTCATGTGGATATTAGAAATGGACTCACTAAATTACTGATCCAAGCTACATATGCATACATGGTTTTAAAATTTACTTGGACCATCACATTTTAAGGCTCCCCCTGCCCCCAACTGAAATTCGACATCTGCAAAGACCCATTAACTTATAAGATATACTGAATACGTATTTCAACATTCTAACATCACACAGTGATGGAGATCTTTTATTACTGCCAATGTCATACAGGACAAGTGGATTCAATATTTTACATCACCATCTATCACTGAACATGAAGAGGATTTGAACCACAATGGTGAAAAAGCATATTTCTTCAACCCAAGAAGTAATCTACTTCAGGTGCTCTGATATGCCACAGTGCCACACAGACATAATCAAGCATCAGCTGTTGGATGTTCACACACAATGTGAACTATAAGTGACATTTTGCTGGAGCTAACAGACTACAGCCTTGGGGGGGTCCATCAGGCAACACAAGTAAAAGTGCAACTCTACTGCATCCAGCATCAAAGCTATAATGTCCTTATCTTCCTGCTGCAAGAAATTATCTCTAACACAGCTTCCAGCATAGTAACAGTTGAAGCAAAATGCACAAAGTCATGTGGAATTAAACCTCTGCCCTGAATTTCTTGCTAGCATCCATATTTGTTATTTGCAATACAAACCCCAGGCAGGGGAACAACAAGAGGCTTACAAAGTACTTAAATCTATTTCAAGAACTCAAATTAGAACTTAGAAAGATATTCACGGACCATCGTGCTACCACTACAAATCCCTACTTATCAGGAGGGCCTTATGCAATGATCTACATATAACCCCATACCTCATAGCTGGTGTGAAACAGCTTATCTTTGAATGCATTTAAGCTCTATCCAGTGATCTAGCTCAAGGTGAAAATATCCATGCAGGAAGTGATAACCAGCTGTATCTACTTCTCATTCCTGGTAGATCACATTTATGTCAAAATTCCAGAGGGGTGTAAGAGTCCAGGCTGAACATTATGGTTTCACCTCAACTTATACACTGAGGCACTAGTAAAATGAGGCAGAAATTTATAATCCCTTAAAGAGCCTTTTTACTTACTGAAGTGGAGAAGATTAATATGTAAATCATATTTTTAATCATCTTGAAGTAAAGCAATCCTGAACGGAAGGCAAGCACAGGGAAGGCTGAGTTTAAGGAGAGAGAAAAACACTTTTGCCCAAAGACTTCTGAAAGAAATGGGTTTTCCCAGCAGCTCTAGACAGACACACAAGGGATCATGGAGTCATTTGCTGGCTCTACCATTAATCCAGTGTGCGGCCAGGGCCAACCAATCTCACCTGAAATAGGCCAGAAAAAACAGTACACAAAACAGCCAAGCCATACAAAGGATACTATGAACTACACAAGCAAGGCACAGGGATTTGGCAAGTCTTGCAGACAACATTGTTCTCTCACACATCTAAAGAATTCCTAGGACAATGATGTATTTATCTCGGTGGTAAATGCCAGGCTTTTACATAGCCAAAGAAAGAAATTAACATGGAAGCAAATAACACACACGGATGGAAACAAGTTCAATGTATATGAAAATCTGAACCCTTTTTGTCGGCTGGGCTGTTTACTGCAATTACCTCACAATACAGTATCACCTTGCTAATAATTAACAACGTTGTATGGCAATTTCTGACCTCTTGTAGTCAAATTCTGATTAAGTGAAGGTTTTTCTACCTTTTTCCTAAACCTAAACACATTCAGGCAAGCAGCTAACCAGAAAGAAAAAGACAACCTGGAGCAGTACATCCTTGCAGATGTCTGCAGCAATTTGTGAGCTCAATCTTACTTCCCTAGGTGTCAAACAGCATCCACTCCCAGCAGAAAGTAATTAGCATTCCTTCCCATGACCATGGTTAAGCTGATTAGCATATACAGCACCCTTTTGGGTTGGTGATTCACAAAGCAGCACAGATGTTGCCTTTAGAGGCAATACTTTTCACATACCTCTTCAGTTCAAGTGAAGGGATTTCCTGTGGCTAAAAAAGGCAGTTGTAAATGGATACTGCCAGAGTAGAAGAGGGGAAAACTTATGAACTCCAAAAAGCTTAAAAGCTCCACTGTATTTTCATAGTATAACTTCTCAAAATATGCCTCCACACATATTACCATGCAACTTTCAACTTCAGGTGCTGCAGACAGAAGCTTGGGCAGAAGAGTTTATTGGTTCTGTTCATTACTGTAGGCGTGGGACTTTTGGAAAGTTTCAATCACCTGAATATGTTTCAAAGCACAGTAACAGGTTTGACACAGTTGCTCCTATGTGTTTCAAACACTTTTCCAGACTCTCTTTTGAACACAGAGCACTTGCAGCTCCTGTCGGACCCAAGAGTAACCCTTTGAACAGAAATACAGTGGCACCCAATCCAAAACATGGTGCATTTTCCCAAAGAAAGATTTGGTGACGGTGGTTTGGCCTCTGGGTGTTTCCCTCCCACAGCTTGATTTAGGTAAAACATTTTATGATGAGACCTCCTGGCCATGTAGTATCAAAGATGCTGATGTGAAACACTCAGGGTGTTTTAGTTTCTCCTCGGGAGAGTAGCTGTTTCATGGACCATGAATAGCCTTAGAAATAACTTCACTTAGACAAGTCTAGTTAAAGTACGAAACAGGCTGCTTGCTTAGTCATGATGGTACACAGCTCTGGTCGATATAACCAATGAATAGAGCAAAAAGCATTATAGAGCTTTAAACAGTAAATACACATTTAGTGCATTCTCTTTTTTTGGTGCCCCAAACCAACTCTTCTCACTTACTGTTCAATATTCAATGTTTTAACTGCAGCCTGCCACACACTATACACTCTTGTTTTTGAAAGTCTGCTCCTTTAATGGAACTGCAAAGTGCCAAGATGATCTGCACTACTGAGCACTACAATAAGTGCTAGGAATGTAAAATAAATCCTCATAAAAATCACCTTTTGCTGTTAAAACTGTATTGCTTAACTGTGCTGCTCTGCTTCCATTTAAGTTCTCTTTATCTTTGCATAAGACACTAGCTGGTTTAAAACCATTATAGTACTTCAACTTCAAACTGTGGCTTCCACAAATAATGTAAGTTCAATCGCTGCCGTTTCATTTAGAAGGACCATATCTTTTTTTCTCGTGCTGCATTAAAAGCTTTGTAGGAAAAACCAGTAATGTTTATAGACACATACAGCCAAACTACTAAAAAGAATAAAGGCTCTTGAAAGCTCTGATTCACTTAAAGGTTCATAGATCAAGGACTTTCCACATTGGAAGATCCTTACCAAAAAAGCCAAAGGGACACAACTCCGTCCATTACAAGTGAGAACTTGGCTACAAAACTGCATGTGTCTTGGACAGATACAGACAGGTAGAAGATACACACATCAACTGAAAGAAGTCCAGAGGAATGCAGCAAAAACAGAAATACAACCTGAGTGGGAAAAGAACAGGTCTGTCTGGTTTTTCCATGGACTGTAAAGGAAATGGCTGGTTTTCAGCACGCAGCAAGGGGCTGCAAACTAGACAGAAAGACACAGATGACAGTGGAGTCACCCTTCTTGCCACTACTGATAAAGACCAGCTGGTACCACCAGCCTTTTTCCTTTTCTTAGGCACAAGCAGCTTGGTTTCCCCTTCTTCCCAGCATTATATTGAGCTAAAAGCCAAGGAAAGCCCCACAATGTAAGACAAATCTTCCTGTATTGGCACCCCTCTGATTGCTAACCAGGATATTATATTGCCTACTTAAGATACAGATATGCATCTACGAGATAGTCTCACTAGCAAAAAAGAATTAAGTTATCCCATATAGCCTGTCCGAACTACAAGAGACCTTTCCTGTGACATCTCATCTCTACAAAAAATGAGGTTTTGTGCATGAAAATGCATGTTTCTTGAAGCACCCAATTATGACAGAAAATGCATGGCAATCTGATGCTTAGTCTTCTCAGAACCCCTTGGGAAAAAAACCTCAGTCACAAGAAATCATACTGTAATTTATTACCTAGTACCTGCAACATGTGATTATTCAGTATATCATGGGCAATATAAAAACGTAACTAGCCAATGGATACAATGTTTATTAGTGAATCTCAAAGCAACTGAAGAAATCAATTAAGTTTTTCCCACTGAATAAGTATAAAATTAAAACCAAGTTATTTGACTTGATCTACACACTGAAGTACAGTCTTGGCACAGGCTGCAGGAGAAACAAAATGGTACTGTAGGGATAGTGTCTGTATGCTGTAAATAAGGAATTTTTCTTCATATTAGGAAAACCAAAGCATGCTTACAAGAAATCATCTCCCTTGAGAAGCTGCATTTTGATGAAAAGTTGTTTTTTCAAAAAGACATGCTGACAAAACATTTTCAGTCAACACGGATACACTTACACACACCACACACTGCACACCGGCTTTCATTAGTACTGCTAGTGCAAGTAATACAGCTCTTTTTCTTTCCCTGATTCTTATAACCTCCTCCTCTCAGGAACAGCTCTGGAGCTACACAGTTGAATCCCCTAAAGACTTAAGAGCGCATGTATTCTGTTCCTTTCAAATCTCATAATTCATTTCTGGAGACATAATTGAGACTATCTATCAAAACCTACAAGTATTTGCTGACCTGTGGAAAAAATGTCTTCCTGGGACTCTAAAGTAATACACTGCACGAAGACTTCAGGCACTGCTGTAAGTTTTCTTGTTTCTGGGTCAGAAAAATCATAAAGTTCAAGCCATATAGAATGAAAACCATAAGCCACTTAAACAGTTTATTAGCCTTAAGAAATCACACTTGAAATGAGGGCTCCATCAGGAACATACAATCAAATTATATGACAAAGGCAGTAGTAAAAATTCATTTATTTGTATAGGTGTTTTAAAGAGGTGCCAGCTCAACTGGGGAAAAGGGGAGTGTACACTTGTGTCCTTGCAGCTTTGTAAGCCATGTCTGAAGCACAGCAACCCAAACCACATAGGTTCTGCTTCTAGGGAATAACCACATAAATGGAGACTCAATTTTATTCACTGGCCCAACAAATCTCAGCACACTTCGGGTAGTCTAAGTCTATCATAGATTGCTTTACTTCGTCTGGGTACTAGAGGAGTGTAGGGGGCTTTCCCCTACACAAAGCCTGCTAGAACAACCCAAAGCGATGCCTTGACTTCAAAGTCTTTCCATTTCCCCTTTCTATATTTGGAAAAATCACTGTAAGTAATTTCAGATTTTGAAGGTGTGCTATCCCAGACATCACAGTGCATAACCCCCGAAAACTCAGCCAGGTCCTCTAAAAAGCAGTCCACACTCCATTTACTTTCCAAAAAAGGCTTCACCCATACCACATACTAAAACCAAATCATTACACTTTCACTGACTTAACCCAAAACACTCTTTACTCACTGGTCTTCCTAATTATTTTATTTGTTAAAGGAATTTAGAAGTTGCACCCGTTAGTACTGCACAACTACCAAACTTAAATGCAGACAGGGAAGACGTTTGGGTAACATAGCTCTCACTCACATCAAGGCAAAGAGCCTGAAAAGAAAATCTCAGGCTGAGCCTCTTTGTTCCTTAAGTCTTAACTCCTAAAAAAGGATCACAGAAGTTCTGTAACTCACACGGGTGTTTTTAGAGTAAGTACATTTAAGATTAAGAGTTGCTTAGATAAGTATTGTCCTCCATTACTGTACTAAGATAGTATTTCATTTCTTCGAGCCTCTACAGAAAGCACACAGCTTCAGAAATCCTGCAGTATACAACTAAAATGCTGAAGTATTCTTAAATCTTTCTAAATATATATTGCCAAGAAAGAAAGGTTTTGTGGCCAAGTGTAAAATAGCTTTGTTCTTTAAAGAAAATACAGCTCATTTATAATCCCCTTTTATCATTCTCCCACTTTTAGCCCTGTGTTCATTTCCACTCTACATTGTAGTAGAAGTCAACAGTGTAACTCAAAGCTTTGTGAATATATGTTTGTTCAGTAAACAAGTTAAATGTGTTTGCATAACTCTTATGAAAAGAAGATTCAGCCTATACTGAATGGCTACACACTGCCCATTTATCTCTGCAGATACATATCAAAAATAGTGAGGGTAAAATAAACACATGGAAACTTTTTTGTGGTCTAACTATGAATAGAATCATAGAATAGTTCAGGTTGGAAAGGACCTTAAGATCATCCAGTTACAACCCCCCTGCCATAGGCTGGGACACCTCACACTAAACCATGGCACCCAAGGCTTCATCCAACCTGGCCTTGAACACTGCCAGGGATGGAGCACTCACAACCTCCCTGGCCAACCCATTCCAGTGCCTCAGCACCCTCACAGGAATTTAAATGCCCATACTCTACTGTTGACTGAAATGAAACTGGTTACGAGATACTGAATAAGGTCAGTAAAATTAGCTCAGAAATCTTAAATAAAATCACATGCAAAAGTGCTGGGTAGACGCCTAGTTCTGTTTCCATTGAAAAAGTTAATCAAAGTATGCTATATTTCACTTTGGTTTTCATCTCCTTAGGGGTTTGTATTTTGATAGTGCTTGGTTCACACAAATGTTTGCAGAAGTACAGAAAAAACCTTGCCTACTTCTAGCACATTCCATCAGGCATTCAGTGACTAAAACCAGTACACCTCCACCCCTTCCCCCAAAACAAGCCCATGAACCTCTGAAGCGATGAGGAAAGCTGCTTAGCAGAACACTATTATGAATATATTTAACCTGCTTCTTGCCGGTAAAATATCTAGACTGGACTGTCCCACCCACAACCAAAAACCCACACACACTTCTTCTCTGCCTTTTTAAAGACTCCAAAGGCACCAATATTACAGGTAGACTGGGGCTTAACAACAATCTGGAGCTATCCTTACACTTCTATCTGATCCACTGCTGCCTTATTCCAAGCTACCTGCTGAATTCCTCCTAAGTGCTCTCCCTCAGTGAAGGAAGAATGACATGGTCTGTGTGTAAATACTCCTAGTTTAAAGGCAGCTCTTTGAAGTTCATAATCTTTTCCCTCTTTCATACTGCTGTTCAAGAAACGAACACATGTGTAATGCTTTANTAAGTGCTCTCCCTCAGTGAAGGAAGAATGACATGGTCTGTGTGTAAATACTCCTAGTTTAAAGGCAGCTCTTTGAAGTTCATAATCTTTTCCCTCTTTCATACTGCTGTTCAAGAAACGAACACGTGTGTAAATGCTTTATCATGGTGACTGTGACTTGGCATTGTCTTTGATACCATCACACTTTGTGTTGTAAAAATAACAATTCTAGTGTTGGGAACCTGGACAAGTCCCCACATGCTTCTTTCATTTCTCTGCTATTTATACCATCAGCTTTTTGTAAAGTGCTTACATGGAGTATTACTAGAGGTACAGGTTCTGGTAACACGGCAGCAAGGGCTGTTTCTTCCCTAGCATTCCCAAGGAGAGATGCAGTTCACGCGTAAAGTAGCAGCGTTCTTCCCTCACTTTTGCCCCCTTATTTAAATCAGCAATGGTGGTTTTATTGTGCAAATGGGCTTAATGCTCTAGTAGATTAGGGCACAAGCCCCTAACAGTAAAACCTCCACCTCTGCCATTCCAGTTACCACAACTGTATCAGAATACTGGAATACGTGCACAAGGGATGTTGTGCTTATACTTAGTCTCATTTACTACGTTTGCACTGTACTAAATGGAATTAAACATAATTACACACCGTGTCAAAAGCAACTGGAGCTAAGCAGAACTACCTCTGCTCCCACTCATTTTCTCCTTGTGTTAAGTGTAAGCACTAAAAATTCTGCATGAATGCAAATGATGAGCTTATTTACTCAAAATTATTAATTACAGTAATAATTAATAACTGACCAATTTTAATAATAAACTATGATTAGTGCAGCTCAGAAAACAGCATTCCAAGTACATCTGGGGAAAAATACTGTACATCAACACAAGACGCACTTGTCACAACTGATTAAAACTCATGTCACAAGAATTCCTACAGGACCACAACCCAAACAAAAACCCCTTTCCAAAGAGCTCACTGCTTCTAAGGTCTCACCAATATTCAAAGACTTTCTGCCTACGGCTGCACCAACAAAAGCATGGCACCAACTTAACTTTACTCAACCTCCAAAAACAGGGCTTTAAGAGTTCAGACTTCCACTTATGCTCCCCCCTTTGTAAAAGGGGAAAAGGCGTTTCACCAGCACTACCCTTGCAATTAGTCTATGTGATGTGGTGATTTGTAACATGTTTACTCTGTGTAACCTTTAAATAGGTAAATTTTGTTGATAGATTGTTACTTCAATTACCTGGCTGATTTTCCATAATTACAATAGTTTCTCACTCGGTTGTTTTCTCTAATTTGCTGCCTCAATTACATAAATTACATTGATTTACAAAAGCGTGTTTATAACATACCTTCAATGAAGGATCTGCAAATGGAGCTCTCTATAGGCTCTTCACTCTTGGTTCACATGGTACATTTTCCATTGTAAAGCATCCCCTCTCAGTCTGCGGGAGACAAGCAATAGAAACACCACTGAAGACAACATAAAGCAAATATTGCTTATCCAAAGCTGTTCTTTCCTCACTGCTTGATATTTTGCCTAGCCTGTATTTTGGAGCACACTTAAAAAGTAAAATTAAAGCAATTACCAGTTCTGTCTATGGCTAAGACAGGCATCATTTGTTTTAGTCTCAGCTCTGCCACCAACTTGTCGTGAGTCCCTCGAGGACTCATTCAGCCTTTTGGCATCTCAGTTAACTCAAGTACAACATAATTAATTCAAATATCTAATCGCATATTCACTTTCATCAGGGGACCACAAAGTGAATCCCAAATTATTATTATCAATAGCTCCAAATACCAGAGGTCACAGTACTGCTGTTAGGCTGCTCAAGGCCATCACTTGAAAATGCTTCACTAAACAGATAATCTAAAACAATAAGGCATGTTGGCTCAGCTGCTGAAATGCAAATGCCACCCAGAGCCCAGTCCTCTCCTGTGATGCACCTTCTGTCAACGCCTACAGCAGGACACGGTGAGCATGAATTGTTACTACAGCCAAAGCACAGCATCCTGCACCAAGCCCTAAAGTAAGCACAAGAACAGCTAAGGATTGTCCCAGTTTTCCCACATAATTCTCAATTTCCACATTCTCACATCACACCGCAAATATCACATAATATATTACTATTATTAAAATAAGGGAAACTTAGTCATGTTAAGGCTTTTTTATTCTTTAGGCTCTTGGACTATAGCATTCTGTTCTTCATCAAGCCTTATCAGACAGAAGTGAGTTAAGTGCTTCAGAATCATGGGGGGGGGGGGAAGTAAAACACACACACATACACACATAAAATCCCAATTTCTTTCAAGCTTAACCTGTACCATACAAAGAAATGTGACCCAAAAGTAAATTAGAATTGAGAACGGCTTTCCATCAAGCACAACATCAATCCTGTACCCTGTAGCATTAATAAGCTTGCATAGACCTTTTTGCTGAAAAATCAAAAAAGGTCAAAAGAAAATGAAAAAGGATTTACATAGAACTCTTCAAAGATGCTATTCTTATTCATAGAGGTGCAACTCTGGAGTCTTTCGCTTTGCAGAGACTCAACTCAAACTAACACAGTTCTGTGGCAAAAGTAACCTCAAAGAAAACCTCAACCTTTAGCTCAATATATTTCACCTTTTGATTCATCAGGTTACTTAACGGCTTTTATAACAGTAGAAAGAAATTTTAAAGTGATTTGACTGATCACTTAGCACTGAGACGAACAGAGCCATGAAAAGACCCACATAACCCCCAGGCCATGGATTCAGTTTGACGATGCTCAGCAGGTATCACCCACCCAGAATAGCTCAGGGATTGTCATGCTGCCCACTCCATGCCGCCTGGATGCCTGCTCCATAACATAGATGCCCAACAGGAAGACTTTCCCTTGCAGCATGTGCAACATCCCAGTGACTGGTGGCTCATCAGCACTCAGTCACCGCTCCCCACACGTTATTACCACACACTGCTTTGCAACCTCTTCCACCCTTGGGTATCAGAAAGACTCAAAAGTGGTTTTATTACTCTTTAATTTTGCTTTTCAAGCTTCAAGACAAATAGCAATTACTGCACATTGCTAATCCACCTAACCTCTTGGCTGGATTACCTTTTGGCTGCATTTTCTCTTTCAGTATGTTATTAAGAATAGGAAGTCTGTGATTTTCTCCTCCCAACTGTTCTCTTCTTAAATACTAAAACAATACTTTAAAAATCCCTCTTGCCCACATTCTATGCTCTATTTTAGCATGACTTGCCCAGTTTCTGTAAGTTAGAGCCACCTAACTACGCCAGCCTGCATGGGCTGCAATGAGGAAAGGCCGAATGCCGCGTCAGTAAAATACCTGGCTCACCGTTGTGCCTCCCTTTGGGATCTCCACTCCTGCCTCCTCCCCTCGCCAGTGTCACCTCGTGTGAGGACCCAGTCCCGGGACACGACAGCCCCGCCATGTGCTGCCTCCTCACCGACGCCTCAAGCCGGTGCGGCGGCCATTTTAGGTGCTGCTGTGAGGGAACCGCCCAGAACCAGCTGGGGCCGGCCCGGCCTTTCCCCACCGGCGGCCCCGAAGGCGCTCGCTGGCGGCAGGCGGGAGGGGAAGGGGGGCTCAGGCTGAAGGCTTCCTCTCCGCTGTTGAGGTGCTGCCACCCGCTGTCCCGCAGCGGCCCGAGCGAAACCTACCACAGGGGAGCAGCGAGTCCTCACTGGAAAGGGGTTTGACCCTCACCGCATGGAAACCAGACAAGGGCTGCCCCAGCCGCTACCCTCCAACACAGCTGCCGTGAGAGCTCCTCACAGGCACTACAACCAGCTCCAGCTGCGATGCTTCCCAATTTAAGTTTGGTAACTTAACCCTTCATGCATTCTTCGGGTGAATAAGGCTGCTTGCACATTATGATACAGGGGGTTTAGCCAATGTACAGCGGGGTCCAATTAATGTACAAGAGGGCTTGGTATAAGAAAAGCTAGTGCCTGGAAAACATAGAGTGAAGCTGCAAAAGAAAACAACATTTATGTTGTAAGTCCGTGAAATTTGGTGGCCCCGCTAAACTTGAGTTCATTGTTTCACACTGGTCGTCAAAAGTATCTTTAGCTTTAAAGAACAATGTCTGTGTTGACGTAACAGGATTCAGGTACCCCAATAAACATGAATTGCTTCACAGCATCCTTCAACTTATCCGCTAGCTTGGGATACTCCTTGTTTGCCCGGCCTTGTGCAGGAAGGTCACACTGTCTTAAACCTTTGCTAGTTAATTAGAAGAATTACAGATACGGCTGGTTTCAGGTAATTATGTGACCACTGCAGCATCCAGCCGTGCCAAAGGTGCAAAGTACGCTGTGAGGAAGACTGCCGACTTCATCTTGAAGACTCCTACTCACAAGAGGAAGACTCCTTTACTTCATCCTGAGACCCATGGCCAGAGGGGGCCACTGTGCAGGTGCAAGAAACCTTTTAGCTCATTATAATACAAAGCAGGGATGGATAATAAATATGCATAAGCATATCGAATAACCTAATGCATACGTATACCAAGAGAATAAACGTAAAGGGAAAGCAACCCTGGGGTGCACATGCTTTGGAGGAGTTATCCCCATGCATCTCAGCACTGACTAAAAGCATACCTACTTTACAACTTTAACGAGTTGTGGAGTTAATCCACCTATCAATTATATCCACATCCTGTCAGCTATCACATATAACAGTGGGTGCAAAAACTTCCCTGTAGTTGGCTTGACACACCAAAGCAACAGATACACAGTAGAGACACCCAAGATACTTTCTTCTCTTCCCAACTTATCAATGCTTTGGAAAACAGTCAGGGGATCTTTAATTAGGGCTTTGTTTTGAGCCACCAGCTGCTTCTGAGCACTGCAACCACCTTGAAGCATCTGAATTAGAGGCAGATGTGTTGTGTGTCAGCTTCTGGAGATAACAGCTTTATTATGAAAGCCTGTGTTGTGTACTCACACCTTTCCAACAGCTGAGGAAAATAATAACCTGCTTTGAGAGTAATAACCCACTTTGTTCATATGATCAGGGAAATAATAAGAAAACAGCAAAGGAAGGTGTTTACAAGCCAGTGCTGGCTCTCTAAGGCCATAGTGGTCTGGCAAAGAGGACAGCAGCATGTAGTGTTGTAGTCAAGAGAAGGACTCGTGGCTAGAGCTCAGAGCTGCTCACGATCATGCAAGCCCAGGGTTCTCTGGTTTATACCTGGTTGTGCTGAATCTCTTCTGCTCTAAACAGAAATAAACTATTTGAATTAGGTGGCTGGGCTCCTCCTCATTCGGTGGAACGAGCTCTGGCATTAGGGTTTCACAGGAGGAACTACCCGAGGTGCTCTAAGCACCCATGAGGGAGCAGAGTCCTGTCTGCACTGTGGAAGGAACCACAGTCTGCTGAGTGCTCATGTTCAGTATGAAGCCCAGCCAGGGAGAGTTCTCTCTCATACTTTAAAGGATACTGGATGAGAAGAGCGTAACTACAGCTTGGCTACAGCACTGCTTTGAGCTGCAGTTCCATGGCAGCTGAAGCTGATCCATTTCAAACAGCTAACCTGGCATAAAACTAACCCCACCAAAGCAAACAGTAATTAGCTTTCTGATAAGCTTTCTGACCTCCAGCAGGTCTACACAGGGTCAGAGAAGCACTGGAGCTGGCACAAGTTAGGCTAGGGGACCACAGCACCCAGCAGTTAGATTAGCACATTAAAGGAAAGGCAGACCACTACAGAGAGCTGCAAGCTTGAAGTAATGATGAAAGTTTATGATACCATACCCACCCTGGAAGAACTCCAGGATTCCCTCTCAGGGACTATATATTCTTTATAATGAAGCTCTTCAGAGCTGGGATCACGTCTGTCTGTGAGGAGGAGGTAGCAATAAGAGAAAGTGGTAGAGAGGATGAAATACTGGATGGAGACAGAAATGATCTGGGTCTGAGCCTGTTTCCAGCTGTGATAATTCAGACACTTTAATTCACATGTTTAGAATGAAAAGGAAAAATTCCTTCTGCTGCCCCGTTAAACTGAGGTCCTGAAGTTGTTCAGAACCACTAAAGCAATATTAGAGATTTGCAATGAAGAGAGAAACAATACTGGAATACAGCTTAAGGAAAAAAGTGGCTGAATACAGTTTTGTACCACAAGAAATCCAATTTGGAGCCTAAAGCAGAGGAGAAAACGATAACGGTAATATACTTGACAAAGTTTCACAGAAAGATACACTGGAGAAACCTATCCAGACCATTTATTCCTCTGTGAACAACTGGATAGACTCATTTCAGATTCTGCCTTTGTTGCTCTATAGGAATGAAAATGCTAATTGGTTTACTTGAAGTTTAATTGAAAATTAATAGAATTTCACTAGAGATTTGCAGACCAGGACTGGAGTTAAAATGACATTTGATTAAAGTCACACTCAGAACGTACTCAAGGACGTTCTGAAGACGGCAGCAATGGCATTCCTATTTAAAGTGGAAATAAGTATTTGTCATTAGTGGCAGCCATTAACAAAACTCACTATTTCTAAAGGAGTACAGTTATGTCTTGTGATCCTTCAGCAAGGCTGTACCTCTCTCAGTGCCTGTGCAACTCAAAGCAGAAACAAAACCCACAACTTGTTCCTTTCCGTGGTTAACAGCATATCTTTATCCTGCGTTTTGTCTTCAGGGATGCTCCTCCAAGTGGCCCTACCTTCCAGCTGTCACTTCTCAAAGAAAGACCCTGCAGTTTGATGGAGTTAATGCAAGATAAAGAAAGATAATTCGTGAAGAGCTACATTTCTGGTCTTTTGGGTGAGATGAGGCTCCTCAATAGTTGCTCAATGCTTATAAACATAAGTAACATTAACAGCTGAAGTAATTCAGAGGAAATGTAGTCATCAACTTTGCAGGCATAGATTCATCATCGTATGAGACCATTAAAGGCCTGGTACCAGGATAAGACTTGGCCCTTTTAGGAATCTGAAAATACAGAAGAGAAAACAGCACAGAAAACAGCGCTGCCAGGCGGGTTTCAGTGTGACACGGCTTCTGGTTCAAAGGGGCCTGGAGCTTTTCTATTAAAAACAAGATGGGGGGAAGGGAAAACCCAAACTCTCCAACGTGTATCAAATTCCACGCTTACTGCTGGGTTTTTATTAGCTTAATCTAAATGCAAGCCAGGCCCCACTGCTGATTTGCATAACCCTGCAGTACTGGACGCTACTGCAGAACCTGGAAAAAGCAAGACCTTGACTTCAGACTCTAATTGCAGCAGTTGTAGCTGACTGGGTTAATTCCATGAACACAGACCCTTTGCCCTTACAAATGTAGAGCATGAGTCACTGTTGAGAAAGAGCTTTGTGAACAGTCTGTTGAGCACCAGACTCTGCCTGCCAGACTGTAGACCTGGACCTGACTTTTTAGGTTCTAATGATGTTCAACCTTTGACATGGATCAGAATAATCAAGACAAGAAGAGTAATCAGTGTAAGAAAGCCCCAGAGTTTTGGCCCAGCTGTATTCAAGACTATACTTGAAGCACCATCTTTGACTTTTTTTTTCTTCTGAAATAAACACATCACACAGCCACTCCATTTCAGCCCTTTTCTTTTTGTGAACCTTTGGTAATAGATGCTTAAAACTGGTAAATGATGCAATAGTGGAACAATTTGAGTTAGTGAAGCAAAAACACCCTACAAGGTAGATCCATCTTCTTGCTATCTCTAATGCATTCTACTTGCAGTCGCTGCCTTTATCCTAAACAGGGTATTTCACAAAGAAGATGATTATGCAAGCTTAAGAACAGAAGCCGAACCAAGATCATACAGGAAATTTCCAGGAAAATCTTGAAGAAATCAGTTGGAATTTGTGCATTCATCTGTACGTGACAGATGAAAACTTCTTGTTTTCTAATGCTTGAGGATACAAGGAGGAGTTGACTGTGGATTGAGTCACTTCCTCCAAAGAAATTAGGTCAGGCTAGAAGTTTTTCCTAAGCAGCGTTCTTAGACACTTCTATTCCCACTGACTTGGCTATCTACCTTCATAAAGATATAGAAAACTAATAACTCTGGACCTCTGTCTCACAGTAACAATGCGATTGGCACATGTTCAACATTGGTATTTTCACAAAAATTATTTAAAAGCATTTCAATAAATGCTTTTAAGAAAAAAAAAAAGCATTGGCCAACTGTAGAAGAATCTGTGTTCAAATGTCATCAAATACCGGTATGATTTGAGTGTAAACACCTTTGTGGAAATTAACTGGATTGACTCAATATTCATTCGATTGACTGAAATTAAATTCCTTTTATCATTACTATGGTAACTATTTGGATGGCATTTGCTATTTACTTGAAACATGTTACTATTTCAATACTATTATGAAAAGTGAGCCATCTAACTGCATTCTCCACGAACACATATATACACACTTACAAATTCTCCACGCCTGAGTTAAGTGCTTTCCTTTCCAGTCAAAGCTAAATCAGCACTAAAAGAAAATACCTATTGATCTGAAGCACGGGGCTCATCCATTCTGAATATTGTCAGCAGTAGGCTCCCCAGAAAATAAAGCCATTCTCTTAAATTATCAGTTCCAATAGCATTAGTATAGAATCCCTTCATCAGTTTTCCTGAGAGGTCAAAAGCAGAGAAGAAACTAGAGATTCAGTGGAAGTTTGAAAGTGTGCTGTAACTATGACGTTTCTGCTAATGATAATCCTGGGCTTTTCAGGATATTCAGTGGATTTTGGACTTACAGACCTGGTTGGGTACCCACAGTTCCCAAGGAACTGCCACCAGGACAAAATCTCCAAGGTGTGCTCATTAGGTAACTAAGGACATTGTCACTCTGCAGACCAGGAATGGCTGGGCCATGGACTAGAATTGGAATCCCAATTTAAATCTTCTCTTTATAACCTCAATTTTAATAGCTGGGGATCATTAGCTTTTACTGTATACAAGTTGCCAATACTTATAGTGACAAAGGATTAATGTCAACTCATAAACCAGCAAACACAATATTGTTGCACCCCAGGTTTTGATAAGGAGTGGTAGACATTTGTGTCTAAAACCTGTGCTTCCAGTTTTCCACTCACTATTGCTTGTGTATAATCTTTATTGCTAATAGAAGGAACTTAGAGAAAATTTCTACCTTCAATGTAATGTATAGCAGAAACATGCACTGCCAAAGCTTGAACTTTCATTTCTACCGAGGCTCCTTTATTCTATTTCAGCATTACAAAGAGTCAGGAAGATTCTCTATCAGAATAATAGCCTTGATAAAAACGGGTTTCAGGTCTGTACAATCTATTCCCCACAACTAAATTAAACAAGGGTGAAGCCAGTGAGCTTTGCATCTCTGGGGTCAAACAGAAGTAATTACATTATGGAAGTCTATTTCTTCTCTGAGTACTTTCTCCATCACGATGAGTTCAGTACACAATGGGGCCCTGCATATTTCATACTTTTTAGTCAGACTCCAAAGCACCTTCTCTTTCTAGTACATTCTTTTCTGGACCTACATCCCAGAGAACACATTTCAGCAATAAAGTGCCTGCTCTTTTCTCTAAACCACCAAGTAATCTGTTGGCACACAAACACATCTTGTCCATCATCTTCTAATGTAGGAGATAGGAGATGCAAGCCCAACGCTAAAGCCTCGGTTCACTGAAGTCCTAGAGCGCATAAGAAAACTTAAAAGAGACACAATGAAGATACCACATTTTTGCTATGATTTACAGAACTGGATCTCTCATCCTCTAGAGAATAGAGGACACCAGAATTCAAAATGGGTCTATCGCTAAGAATTACAGTTAAAGCCCTATCTATATCAGGAAACAAATGTTACTATTCCTTTTGCCAACTAACACCCCCCATCTCCTAATACATCTCTGCCCTGCAATTTGGCCTTCTAGAAATAACTGCCCAGAGAAAAATGGATCAGAGAGGTGTGAGAGTGCTAAAACAATTCTCAAGAGTACCCAGATGAAAAATGTCTGAGCATAAATCACTGAGGAACTCCACAACTATTTCTCCTCACACAAGAAGAAAGTTCAGAATTGGAGCAACTCCAGACAAGGGCTCGCTGCTGAGACTCAGGCTTGTAAATAGGCACTAGAATAGAGATGAGTGACAGCTGTAAAATAGATCTTGGCCAGGTTAAAATCCAAGGAGTCCCTTATCATGTATTAAATGACAGCAGTAACACAGTCCCAGTACAATCTTGGCCATCAGTAGCCAGCATACCCTGAACAGAGAAAAAGCCCAACATAAAATTCCTTTACATTGTCACTTACGGAAGTAACACATTGACAGTTTGTGTCCGGAACCTAAATCCTTGAGCTGCCATGGGATCCTCTTAAATACTCAGCAATGAGCAAGGGGAGCAAAGGAATTTCTGAAACGGTTTTTATTAATTCCCCCTAATTTCCGTTGGTTTTTAATTCTATTTTCACGCTTCTTTTTCATGCTTGTCTTTCATCCAGCACATCAAGCAAATGAAGGCAATATAAGTAAACAGTACAGAATCGGTTCTCCATCCCTCATTGTATTTCACAACATTCAAGTTACTACCTTAATCTTCACAACCCTTCAGGACTTCAGAACCTTGCTTCTTCAAACCCCCCAAATGATACTGGTTTGCTTCATGCAACTTCTTTCCCTCAGCCTTCATTTCAAATTCATGTGATTATTAAAGCCTCTTATTTCCCTGTTTTGCTACATCTGTTCCAGGGCCAGATTTCAGCCTTCTACTCAACTTTTACACATCACAGCTTAACTTGTTGGATATATTTTGGCTCTAACAAAATCGATCTTTGTTTTTCATTAACATTCATCCCTGTCTCTTAACCAGAGGGCACAGGAACTATTAGCAACGAATTTCATTGACTTAAGGTGAAGGTTAGACTGAAGAGGATCCATATGGGACATTTTGCACTGCTATGACATCCATCCGAGTTCACAAACAGGAAGCATGTGTACTAATTGAAGCTGTTGTACAGATTGTACCACAAATCCCTCCTTTTAATATCCAAAATACATCATTGGAAGGAAAAGCCTCCTGCAGTTTCTGAAGGAACAACTGTGAATTTCAGTAATGTTTAATCCAATGAGTTTATGCTGGCAGTGCAGCATAAAGAACCAAAATACTCCAATTAGATGCAGAGACCCAGGGCAGAAAAGAACTTGCCTACATGAAGATGTTCATTGCCTTTGACTGGTACTGTAATCATTCTTCTAATTTAGAGCACAGTAAAGACTTACTGTTGGTGTGTACCTGACCTGAAACATTTTGCTCTTTAAATATTTCATGAGTCCCATCCTTGGGAAGTTCTCAGCACACCACCAGTATACATGACGTGTTTGAATTCCATTGTCCCAGAAGGCACTTGCTGATCGCTAGACTTTTAAGTAGAATAACCCAAGTGGTACATGAATCTTTGATCAAACATGAAGAGCTGGTGTTAAACAGCTGTAAAAAAGGCAAGGAAGAAACAGCAAACAACACATTACTGTGCTGGTTAGATTATGGGCTTCATTTTCATGAGGGCCCGGGGAAAAGAAGAGCTTGTTTGGAACTGCTTAGAAATTACAAAATAACTTGATAGACATCAGTAGATTTGCTTATTTTAACAAACAGTTCCCTTTTCAGTTGGGCATCTTTTCTAACGCACGTATGTTACATGGGCAAACCAAGGTGATGTAAAATCAGTCACCACCAGCGCGATGAGGACTTCAGAGTTTCACTTCACACTCTGGTATGCTTTATTAAGCGTCACTGTGAGGGGGCCACTGCCCCATGGAATAGGTCAGCTGCCCCAAATAAACACTCATTTCTTTTTGCAAGGCACGGGGAGGGAGGCAACACGAATAGAGACCTGAGATGAAAGCACAGAAGTGGCAAGATGGCACAAGCGGCAACAGATTTCTCAGCAGTGAGCAAGGCTCAGAAACTCCACGTTTCTGAAAGGCTCCTCACATTTCATTTCTATGTGCTGCATAGGTGTGTGCATAACACACACACACTTCTAAGCCAGCTGAGGATCTGCTACCAGTCAGCTGGGTAAAGAAACGTCACTGCTAATGGGAGAAACTCCCCATCCTAGATCATGAAGTGACTATTCCCAGCTCTGGCACTGACCAACCATGGCATCTCAGAACAACGGTACCTGCATTCATTCCTTTGTTTAAAAGCAGCACCTTCCCTCCCCAGGCCTTGTGTAGGCACACACTCAGCACGCTGCACATTGAGGCCCCCTTGTTTTGTGCTTCTGGGAGTGAACATAATACAAATCATTAAGTAGCAGTCAAATGGACAAGAGCAGTAATTACAGCATCTAATGTGTGATCTGAGCTGGGCAGTCTGTATACATTATCACAGCCACTCAGCCCAGAACGTCTTAACAACAACATCCTCTTATGAATACGCCTATGCAAGGTCAAGTGAAAACAGGAGCATGGTGAGAAGGAAATCTTTAAGATGAGCCGTCACTAATCCAGGCAACATCGAGCAGTCAGTGGAGAATACAGGGTGCCCAACCGAATATTCAAATATAAATTGGTCAACCAGGAGCATTTGAAACCAATTACTTCTTTCCCAAGCAATTGTAATGGAATGATTATGCAGGCGGATGGAAAGGAGAGAATTAAATGCATTGGAGGAAGCGTGGGAGGACAGCAGCTCACTCAGTGATAAGATGTACTGTGTGCTTTTAATAAATAGCAACAAATTGCACGTATCCAGTTAAAGTCAAGCAGTGAGGCAAGTACTTTCCTGAACTCAGTCCAAAAAACTATTCTCATCCTTGCTGGCTTCAGAGAGAATTACCATTTCAGAGAACGGGAAGGTGCCGAGGTATTTCTCATTATCTGACATATCTCAGAAAGGGAGCTTGTCAGCAGCTCCTCACTTTGAGGCATCGGTGCTGAAATGGCTACCTTAAAATACTTCTTTTTCTACTAGATGCTGTGATTCTGAAGGGGGGCTTAACGCATGTTACAAAGATTTGTTTTTCTAAGCAATGCAGCAGTGAAGCACAAAGTTCTCAGGAGAGACTGAGACCAGGGCTCCTCCTGAAGCTCAGTTTCGTAGTGGTTTAGGTCTTGGTTTTATTATTATACATAACCTTTTCACTCCATCTGACATGAAACAATTCTGACAGGTTTATTAAAACCTTTTGTTATTACACTTGACATTTAGGGAAGGGAGATGATAAATAAGCAGAAGAATGACACGTCTGCCTGAAAGTCAGACTCCGGTGAGAGCCTTCTCCCTCGCCTCCTTTCTAAATGAGATCTACCCTCTTCAGTCAGTCATCTCTCTAGGAAAAAGTAGGTTTTTCTCTACTTGAACTACTAAGTTTGATCTTGCTTTTGAATTCCAAACATTGTGACTTCTCTGCTTCCAAACCACAGAGGTCTTAGGCAAGTAAGGATTATTTTATTTAAGGCACAAGGCAAAGGGCAGCAAGTTTTACCATAGTAAAATCATGCTGAAATTTAATACAGTTTGACACCAACTGAACTGATTTGAATTGCGTATTGCCAGAGCTGCTCTTCATTAGCCATTAAACTGCAGTTGCAGAGGGAGCAACATGGGGAGCATGTCACTCTCCACTACACACATGCAATCAGAGAACAGCTGAGGTTGGAAAGGACCTTAAGATCATCTAGTTCCAACCTCCCTGCCATGTGCAGTGACACCAAATACAGAAAGCATGCAATTACTTCTGTATTATGAGTTGCATATATATATAAATACTGTATTGCTCCACAACTACATATTAGAAAATTATATTTAGTAAATAACTTAAAGCACTGCACACCCAAAATTTGAGCCAGAAATAAAGAATTCAGAGTAGATGGTTTCGGAGCACACCAGATGTACTCATTAGAAACCATGTAGACTCATGCACTGGTTCAGAAATCACAGCACCAACGTTTAAATCACATCAGATGGGCATCATAGTGAGCTCCACAGACCTAACCCCATGTTGAACGTGGCTTCACCCCTATTGCAAATACAGGTTTGTTCCCCTTCAGGTGCAGGTGAACAGGAGACAGGGGGGGCTTCGGTCTTAACCCAGCCCAAAGTGATAACATGAACATGAAGGACACCCAGATTACAGAGGTCAGAAGGTTCCCGTATCTCCATATTTGCCAAGTACTAAGCAGCTTTTATATTAAACTATAAAGTTGAATTGTTTTTCCTTTTGGTCTATGTTTTAAATAAAGGAGCATGAGCATTTTTCACATGCTGCCAAGGAGATGGTTGGTTTGTTTGTGCCTGTTATTGTGTTTGGCCACTGCTGTTTAATACCTCCTGGGTCTCAGTTCTCTGTATTTCCACACTTCTACGTTCTGGTGCTTTGGGAAGGCAGAGAAAAAAGCTTGAGGAATCCAGACTGGCAAGTGATATACCACAGTGAGCATCATCCTTCAGGCTTTGTTGCTGACCAGCTGTGCGAGCAACTCAGAGATGCTTTTCTCCTTCTATGCTTTATTTCTCTAGTTAGGTAAGTACAGCACAACAGGAGCTGTCATTCAGTGTATGTTTGTACACAGCATCTATCTTGAGGATCTTGATCAGAATCAGCAGGCACTATAGTAATAAACAAGCAAACAATAGGGGATATTCATTTTGGAATATATGAATTAATCCAGAGGCCCATCTCCCACATACACTTAGCTTCCACTTAGATTGTAAGCCCAGCGTGAGAAGCCTTTTTCTTCCTGTCTTTGTGTGCAGAGCACAGGCTAGAACCTCTCTGTCAGTTCCATCAGTCACTGCTCTCTGTGAGCTGTACCTGTACACTGTGCATGTAAAACCACAGCTGTCTTGGAAGGGGCTGATATTTGTCAATAAAAGAGAAGAAAGCCAGGCAAGCTGGGCACTGCTCTGGTGCAGTGTTAGCAAACCGAGCCATGCTCACTATTTCCAGTTAAAAACAACTGCAAGGGACTTGCTTGGATGGGCTCGTCCTGCCAGAGAGAAATGTTTAGAACCCCAATCCACACGGGGCTGCATTTAAGTTCCATTACATTTAGGTTTCTGCAAGAGTAACTACAGAAAGGAACGAAAAATGGTGAATGGAAAGAAATGTGACATGCCCAAATGTCACCAGGAACACGGAGCAAACATAAAGCTCTACATTCATCACCAGTTTCTTCCAATGACTGCATTCTTTAGCAATTAGGGCTGGGTTGATGAGTTATTTCATTGGCATTATTGTATTACTGAAAGGATGTTAAAACATCACAAATGAAAGTGATCTATGCCTGAAAATGTGCTTTGGGCAAGCGAAACAGCTCTGCATTGATCAAGTTTGTTCCAATTTCTATGGCACTTTCTAGCAGAGGAATAAAGCCTCAACCATGTTTCATTTTGAGTCAGCATTATCAAAACAGAATCCTTTCACATTGCTCATTGAAAGTGCTTTGGGGAACCTGAGGTCATGAGAGCTTGAATAAACTGAGGACTTTGCTTTCAAGTACAAGAATTAAGTTCTGGTTTTGGTCTTGTCTAATACTGTGATGAGGCCCAAAAGGACAAACCTAAATAACAGAGGAGTAATGCAGCTGAGCAAACAGTGTGAAGTTTGTACTGGGCATGAAGGATGCTGAACAAATGCATGATTTCTGAAAGCGTTAGATACTCTAAAGAATAACTTGATAACTATGTAAGAAATATTGATGTTCTCTGTATTTAGAAGAATGTTCTGTCACAAAGCATTCAAAGACTACTGAAAATTCATTTGTATAAAAACATAACTATATACTGAGAATCATTCACATTGGGAAGGAGGCAGAGCAAAGAGAACACAAATCCCAGGTGCATTAGAGCACCAGCATCCACAGATCCTGGAGTTTGTATGAGGGGAGGATGTAAACAGCCAGCCAGCAAAGCATGACAAGGGTATCTGCTTTCATATCATGCTTAAAAATTACAAGACCACTTTAAAGACCCTCGGAATTTATTCTGATGCAATTTAACCATTGGGTTTCCAATCATTTTAAGAACTGTAATGCACCCTGTAATGCTTCTTGAGCAATGACAGCGCTCAGTCTCAAGTCTGCAGGAAGAATGATGAGCCTCTGATGCTCACAATAATGCTAAATACCACCAAAGTGAGATCAGAATCACCATTGCCTTGGCAGTGCTAGAAATACTGGGTTTAGTTGTTAGAAATTAAACAGGAAAAAAAATTAACCTTATAGGAATTTTGGCTTTTCCTAATAGGAACTTTCCAAGGACTGGATTTTCCAGCTCTGAATATCCTGACATTTAACACTACTGCTTTTAAACTGCCCTTATACTTGGTCATAAAAGTTTATTCAAAAGACAAATTTCCTATCATCTGTAATCATACAGCACATCCTGAGGTCACATTATCCTCTGCTGCAGAGACATTCATCTGCATTTCATATGCAGATGCCAATAACAGATACTGAAATCATATTAAATACCAAGACTGTCATAAAAGCATATCTGGTAGATAAAGAAAACCTTTACAAGCAGCGTGATGGGCAAAAATTTATGCTAGGAAACAACCCAGGTTATCATACCCATTCAGCCCTGGAAGATGTGCACACAGATGCCTTCCAAGTGATGGCCCTGTGGCATCTTGCTTTAAAACTGAAAGCAGTGAATCTATGAGGGAAACCAAAGCCACCAGGTACTTAATTTGTGCACTCCCTTGACGATCCAAACCTTTGATTCATAGTAATTTTGATCTAACAAGCCATGTTCTTGTCTCTAACCTCATCTTTAAACACTAATATCATTGTGGAAATGAGGCAGAAAATGCCCATTATTGCCTGAAATAAAACAGAGTTCCAACACATGTACTGGGATAGGGATAGCTCACTCTTAACCCCTACTTTTTCCAACTGTCTGCTCTATGTCATGCTGCAGTCACTCAGAAATCAGCACAAATGCTGCTGAAAGAAATTATTTGATACTTGCTAGCTGTGCTGTCCCAGAGAAAAATCACATCAAGCATTTAAACAACTGTGGATGAAACCAAACATAAATCCCAATGCCATCAACCATGGACATATGCACAGCAGGTTATACAATCCCACAGCTGGGAGGGTCCTGGACTCCTAAGAGCCAGGAAACTGCTTGTTTGGAGCACAGGAAGTTTCATTTTTGCTTATCAGTCATTCACTGCTTTGCTATCAGATAGGTCACAAGGACTGAAGACGTCTGCCCAAGGACTAAATGCAAGGAATTGGTAACGAAACAACATCACAACTTGGAGGACTCATTTAAAAAAGGAAATTAAAGAGAAATTCTCTTGGCAGATGGAGAAGTCAAACAATCAGTACCAGAACAGGGATGAACCAGATGAAGGCAGCGGGGTTGTCATGGAGCTTAAGGCCACAACCATGCAAAGGTGGGAGTATCTGTGGATTTGGCCTTGTGTGTACTGATCGTACTGGGATTAACTGCCTATCACTTGGTACAGATGGTGAATTGTTATTTTTATTAAAGCACAGAAGGTACAGAATTCCAAACTAAAAATAATCAAAAGACTATTTCTGTAAGTTATACTTCCATGTCTCCAAGTTTGAGTTGTGATATCTAATACTTCGCTGTGTGTATGGGGTCTAGAACACTCACATCAGTCTTCTAAAGGGGTGAATTTCTTTCCTGTTCCCAAAAAAGCAGGTCTCAACTTTGAAGCGGTTGGCATCCACCAGAAAGCCTCGGGATTTGCATTGTAATGACAAGGAAGCTCAAAGGGAGAGTGATGGCCTGGCAGTAAACAAGCTGGAAAGACAGAGGACGTGTATTACTGAATGAGCGGCTTTTCCTTTTCTTCAAGACTTCTCTTACTGCTCCTCAGCCAGGGAGATGAGTCATTAATCCGGTGGTTTGTGTTATGTTCTAAGTAGCATGGCTGTATCTCCTCTGGGGTTTTAAACTGTCAGTTAGGTGCACAAAGCCATTCAGAAAGCTGGGGGGATGCTGCTAATTGTCTCTGAGAACAAACAACAGCCCTCAGCTGGAGCAGCTCAATGGGAAAGTCTTGGTTATTTTCAGTACAAAGTCTCACCTGCTTCTCAAACTGCTTTAAAACACAGCTTTGTTCTGCATAGTGAATTGTTGGAGCCTGGGCTCAAGTGCCCCCAAGTGGGAGTCAGGACCACGTCCCCTGGTTCTGCCGTTCACCTGCAGCAGTTCAGAGCCAGCTCCGAGCCTGTGCATAAATAAATCCCCTCACCGGCCTACATTTGTAAGATCAAAGTCCTAAAAGCGGAGGGGGTGGTGGCAATGCTCTTAGAGCCAGTTACGACTTGTGACTGAGGAACAGGTACAGCTGCCAGTGCTTGCAGCTGTGGACTTTTAAAGGAGCTGAGAAAACCAGCCTGCTACTCCTCTTAGGAATATCATCACGTCAGAGCCTTAAACGGGATGGAAAATGAAGTGCTAATTAGAAAGTAAAATGCTAGAAATAGGTTTTAAAAGGAAAGCCGGTCTAGTCTGTGAAAGGAAATACAGAATCATAGAATCATGGAATAGTTCGGGTTGGAAAGGACCTTAAGATCATCCAGTTCCAACCCCCCTGCCATAAGCAAGGACACCTCACACTAAACCATGGCACCCAAGGCTTCATCCAACCTGGCCTTGAACACTGCCAGGGATGGAGCACTCACAACCTCCCTGGCCAACCCATTCCAGTGCCTCAGCACCCTCACAGCAAAGAATTTCTTCCTTAGATCCAATCTAA
>NDXB01014823.1:0-22791 GCA_002631895.1 Agapornis roseicollis
GGGGGGTTGAAACTAGATGATCTTAAGGTCCTTTCCAATCCTAACTATTCTATGATTCTATGAATAGCTCTCTATAGTCCACTGTTTGTATTGATTAGATCTTCATTGCCTGCAACAGTGTTCGTCCCTGACTCACCCTTGAGTTCCTGTCTGGAACTGTCACCCTCAAGGCTCAGACTAACCAGTGTCAACTTGGAAAATCTTGACCAAAGCAGAGTCAATATGTTTCAGGCGTGTAAAATATTTCATGCAGAATACCTGTTCACAAGTTACATGTTTCAGAAGCATTACTGTTGGGCTGGCTAGATCAGGCTATCAGCTCACTAGAAATATTCTAAAGGATGAGTTGAGAGAAGATGGCTTAAGGTTGCAGCCTGGTGAAAGTAGTCATCCTGAAAAATTCACCACTGCAGCTGTTGTTTTTAAGAAGTTGAGTACTGTTTTATCTAATAATTACACCGTCAGGTGTGCTAAGACAAAACTAATCAAATCTCATGCTTCACAAAAGCAACTTTTTGCTTCTGGAATCTAGAACTAATTTTTTGAATCATAAAATAGGTCTGTATAGTTGGTCAAGTGGATAATAGATGCTTTTATCTTCCTTTAGATTGTATTCACACACACTGAGGCAGGTTATGAGGCCTGATGGCCCCTAGTAGTGAAGGATGTTGATACCTGCATTCTGGCACATGAATAAAGTAACAAGGCAGTTAAATCAAAATCATTATTTTCCTACAACATCCCACAAAACTAAGTTTCTTAGGTGTCTGTTTGCTCACCAACATTAAATTGTTTAATCTCTATCAGAGTCAAAGGTTGATTGGTACCAATAAGAATAATAAGATGGTTTTAGCATCAACATTGTGAAGTGAAAAGATCACTAGAATGATGAGTGTCCTAAGACAATGTTTTGGTATTAACTCCATACTGCTGTCCTCATTATGTAATTCATGTTAAAGTGAGATATAAGTGAGCTAGCAATGCCTAATTTTACAACATACCCAGACCTTTTCCTTCAAGACCAACTTTTGTTAAAAACCCCTATGAATATGGTATGAATTTCTAGTTTCTTTTATACCAAGTACATGCAGTCATAAGCTTGAAATGCAAAGACTTATCATGGACTGGAAATCTGAAAAAAAAATAAAATAATAAAGATTAGGAGAAAACTAACTGAGGGTATTGAAGAACTCCAGTAAAATAGGATTGTCTGTGAAAAGAAAAAATAATTCTGAACACTTTAAAATTGCATATTTATAAAATCCACATTCAACTAAAGTGTTAAGTATTAGTTTAGTGTCTTCAACAATAATGTTAAATTTCAAACTAAGGCAATTTATTTTAACAAGAAACATCTCCAGAAAGGTGCTGAAAATAAAAACTGAAGTGTTGGTTTCTCTGGTGAAAATATGAAACATTTCCTTTTAAAATTTAAAACTTTGGCGAGGAGGAAGTTGAGAGAGTAGATCCCTTAAGAGGAGGCATGGAATTAGGCTTAAGGGGCACCAAAGATTGATTGATTAATTGATTTCTTTTTTTTTTTAACAAATAATTAAACAAGATAGAGGAATGGGAAGGCGTAAAGTCATGAATCAGTAACATGTTTTCATCTTGAACACTGCATTTGGTTCCAGTCAACCTACATCTAGAAGCATACAGCAGAAACTCAGGGGCTCAGAGATGGATGATGAATGTGACCATAGAGGCATGCTATGGGAAAAGATACCACTTGCAAGAAAACTCCAAAGAGTGGGACCATTACATCAGAGGGAAGACAGAGAATAGTCAGGGAAAAGACAACCTTAGAGAAAGCAACACAGAATCATAGAATAGTTAGGGTTGGAAAGGACCTTAAGATCATCTAGTTCCAACCCCCCTGCCATGGGCAGAGACACCTCACACTAAACCATGCACCCAAGGCTCTGCCCAACCTGTTACCCCTTGTCCTATGAGCATGTAAGTAGCATGTACATGTAAGTAACATAGAGACTATGCTACAGCGTTCAACGCAACAAAATATAAGACTACACAAGGATAAAGGGAATGCCAATAAAATCAAAAGATAGTAACGTTTAGTGGACATACTTTAACCTAAATATGGTTTTCCCAGATGTGAGGAGCCAACTAGAACAACATGCATTTTAATCCAGAGCACAGAGTGTGCTCTTATAGATAATCAAAACATGCTGAGCTCCTAGTTCAAAATTTCAGGTATGATATCAGTCCCTCACACATTGAGAGGTACTTCAATTCAGATATTGAAGTGCATGAGAAAATAAATTAGCTTCTGGGTAGATAGTTAAATTGTTTATTGACTGTTGTTTGAAAATACAATTGTAAAATCCAGTCCTGGTAGGTGGGAGAGTGCACCGTAGGCATGCTGGGTTACTGGCCCACACTGGTACTCGCAGTTCCCACAACTCTCTGCAGTGGCACAACTGCTGGAGCGGCTGTACTACAAGCTAGGAGCTTGGGCAGCCTCCACCATTGCAAAACTGCTGAAAATGTGATCAAGAGCTAAATTCAAAGTACAAGGATTTAGTTTCCCTTAATCCACTTGTTTTATAGGCCACAATGAATAATTTAAAACATGAAAGAAATTTTTGGAATGAACATAATTGCCAACATATTCTTATATGAAACGTGAACAACAACATGTTAATCCTAAAATCTTATTCAAAAGTGAAACCCTAGTGCACTTGTTCAGTTAAAAATAAATATTGCAGTACCATCAGCAAATCCTTGCTTCATTCTTTGTACATAGTGGCTTGAATGTTCTTGGCCTGCATTTTACCAAGAATAGTCAATAAAGTATATTCTGCCAACGGAGCAACTTCTTCGCACAATATGGTCAGCAAATTATTAACAAATGATGTGACCACACATGCATGCATGAACAGTTTTAAGTATTTAACATTGTCCACTGCCCTAGTGAATCATTTAAATGGATCCAATTCTCATCTATTGTAAATTGGCCTAGTCTCACAAAAACCCATGGTGCAAGTGTGTAAGATGATGTCAATAAAACAATTCTGTATGCAGAGATAGTGAAATGCACTTTATATTGCAGAAATATATGTGCCCAGGAAAATATAAGCATTATCAAACATGCAGAGAAACATACAGTTGTTTAATTTGTGAACTGTTGAGGCTTTAATAACAAACAGAATATTTTCTTCATAATTCAAGTTTTATTGCTACTATTTTGAACTTCAGACAGCCATAATTTCCTTTTGTCTATCAGCTAAAAGGATTTTCACCTCAGTTTGGTATTTTGCAAGAAGCAAAAGAAAGAATGACTCATAATTGTATTTGAAGCTGCTGGGTAAGGCTATTTTTACCCCCTAGAGGTAGTGGTTTTTATGCCAAGCTTGAAGTTTTGAACTACGAAATAAAAAGTGTGCTAAATACTGATTTTATTAGGCCTTTAAGCATTTCCCTTTGAAATAATGGGGGGAAGACCATCATACTTTTATATGTGTAATAAATCAGTTCTAGAAAGAGAGATGCAATGCAATTATTTAATATTAGTAGTTCTCTTGGCCTTCTTGGAACTTGTCTCTGTGGGAATTGTTTGTGTTGCTGCCATCCTATACACTGTCAGATTGCAAAAGTTCATATCACTCCCATCAACACCATTTTAGAAAAGTCAGCAGACTGCAGAGGCAGAGCCAAGGAACTGAGTCTCTTTCTTTATACCAGACACATATTCCCACCTTATGATAACTGTTCCATATTCCATGAACAAGGACAGCCTATTCATCTGCACACCCCGATGGGAGTGGCATAAAGAAGAGGTAACATAAAAGAAGATGAGAGCTCCCTAATTTTTTTTTAAGCTCCAAAGATTTTGCCCTGGCATTTAAAGATGAACAAGGCTCCTGGCCAGTTCTTACTTAACTAAGCTAGTTTGTCCATGCCTTTATGTACTGAAAATTAGGAAGAGCCCTTTCAGTTCACAGAGTTATTAGAGAATAAAAGGCTGCCAAGGGAAGCAGTTGCAGCAACAAGCATCAGAGCCTGGAACTGATGATCATTTAAGGACTCTTACAATGCTGGGTATATCTCCTGTTATGGAAGGGATGAACCAGATGGATGGCTCCCACCATTCATATATTCCATGCTCCACACCACTGAGCCAGCACAGCATTTTTCCTCAACAGTTCTCCTCCCTACTCACTTTCGTAAGATTCTTTAAAACCTGACAGTCTCACCAATAGAGCTAATTATCCCAGTGAAGCAAAACACCTGCACAGTGTGTCAGTTCAGTGTGTCTTTACAGTGATGAAAACTAAATTATTCAGCTGGAGATGGTTATGCAGAAAATATATACCCTGTGCAATAGCTACATTTATACCTGTGTGTTTGTTCACATATGGCCATCCATGGACACCCACACACAATTCATTTCTACCAAAGGTGAACCGTAGCCCTTATTTTGACTGTATTTGTATAGACTGTGTCTCTGCTAATATGATTCTTTCAAAACATTTCACTGCATTTTTGGGGGTAGTTTATAAGCTTCATTCTAAATGAAATTCTAGCAATGCTGTGACTACTAAGCTGCCCACAATCCTTGCAGGTGCAGAGGTAATTGTGTCTCCTTTGGCCCACCCTTTTCTTCTTTCTTACTTATTAAGGAGTAGCACATATCATTTCAAAAGGTCTACTCAGAAACTTAGCTTCCCTTCTGTGTTAACTCCATGAAGGTTAATTCCTTGAATTGTGTCAGTCAAGTTGTAAAACACCACTTGAAAAACACAGAACAACATAGTGCTGCTGAACCACATGCTGGCATAACTTCACCTTGAACTCAGCCAGCCGAGTTCAGACTAGGCTGCAAACAACATATCTGGGAGTAGAGTGGGAGAGATCCTGGGGAAAAGTAAGATTTCTGCAAGAGCACGGTTGCATTCAGTATTTGATCAAACATAGCCATAGACTTTAAGAACACATCTAATTAAACGTTTTCTTTTCTCCCACTGCTGAGATAAGAGCTTTTAAGGGAGTTCAGGTGTAAAATGAAATAGTCCTATTCTTTTGTGCACCTCTAACCTTCCCTGTTCTTGGCTGCCCCTCAGGGAAACAGCAGTTTCTTATATTCTGCCTTTGACCATTTTGACCTGGCATCCCCTACCTGAAAGATTTTATTCCATTTGCTTCCAACCATTAGTCTGTTTCTCCTGTGCTTTAAAAGTAGTTAATAGGAAAATTCCTACAATTCTTGGTGCTAAAACTGCTGTAGTAATAATACTAATAAGATGTAAGACAGCCAAATAATGCATCAGAGACTCATGAAGCTGTCCTCTAAAAATATTGGAATACAATATGTGGAAAGTATTATACATCAAATTGATTTTTCATAGAAAAGCTTAGTGAATCAATCCCCTACTTATAAATAAGATGAAATAAAAGAGTTGGAACTGCTCCTAGAAAGTCCAGAATTTTTCTTGAGTAGGTAATTAGTGCTGCTTCCTAAAATGAATCTGTTGGGTAGGTTCAGCTGCAGCTGTTGAAAAATGCACCCTAAGATGACCACGCAGGAGCCATTCATTTGTGATGCTCTGGTTATATCTATCCTTACGCATACTTAGTAGTTCCCAAGAGTCCTTCAGCCTCCAAGATTGATTTGGAGGTCACAACTGCAGAAAAAATTAATGTATCGTATACTTTCTTAGTAATATCACATAGTTGAAGGGAAACATGAAGAAGAAGGATCAAATTCCACAGCTTATGGCCTGCAAGAGAAGGGGCTTAACTAATCGCATCAGTGACCAGAATAAATGCACAGACACTTTTAACATTCATTTCCTCTTGTTACTTTTTTATAATTGCTGTAATAACATGTTTTAAGAAAGTTACATGAAGTTGTACTTACTACTGGTTACAGCTGTAGAAGAACCCATCTGGACTTTGCAATTATGATTTCTGCCCAAAGGCAGGCTAAAGTAGAAAAATCTGCTATTTTACTCCAGTGCATTAAAGACTCTGGCCATGTAAGATCCCACAACTACTAAGGAAAGACTAAAGTGTAACTAATTGTGCAACAGTGACAGTGGGTTTAGATGGATGTTCCAGGAGCAGAAACGGTTTTAAAAGGCCAGAATTCAGAGTCATTGATCTGATTCTAAAGGAACACTTCAAGCTGGTATATCCTTCTATAAAGAAACAGAAGGGACAGATGCAAAAGTGGATAAGCACTCACCATTCTATATTTATTTTATATTTTTCATGGCCGTGTCCAATTCATGAGATGGCACGTTTCAATCAGTTACAATCATTCCCATTTTTTGGAGATGCCATGAACTCATCTGTAACACTGGTTTCTTTGAGCTTAAGTACTTTCCATGAATTTCAGGCCCTAGTTAACCAATCCTTGAAGTTCATGTTCTATATTTGTTCATTCTTATAAGGTTACAAAGTCTGTACTGTGGAAAACACTTCTGAGAAACATGTGGCAATAGCTACAGTAAGGAGGGGAAAAATCCAGGCTGGTAGAACTAGTATCTTTCAGTATTCAGAAACCCTAGTGTAGAAAAGTTTCCATGGGGTCTGATACCAGTATGTCCTCTAATATTTATCAGGGAAAGAATATATGATGGTGCTTAGAGCAGGTAAACAGCCAATATTTAACCATTTTTAATATTTAACCATTCTTAGCACTCTCAGGTAGATTCAGATCTTAGATGGCACACCACCTCTGATTCTCCCTAGATGGACTGTATACCACAGCCCATATGCCAACGTCCTATTGAAGTCTTCTAGAATAACAGGTTGAATCTTTTCTCTGGAAACTCTTATTTCCTCCTTAACTTGCCACTTTCTCAGTTCAGATCAATGTTGTTTCCCTACTTTATGCACCAAAATGTCTCATGACTCTTTATTAGACTAAAAGGCATCTTAATTACAACTCTTTCTACTCTCACTCCTTCTTGGTATATATTTGGCATATCTGCCTTTCACTATACCCACAACCTATACCAATCTGTACATTAAAACCTTACATAAAACAAATATACAAAGTAGGAGCACAGGAATTTGGGGTCAAAGGGATCTTTGGAAGTCTAGTCTGATACTGCCTTCAATGCTGCATCACTTGTGCCATAGATAATTGTGCTTCACACAATGAGGGCTCTTGACCTTTATCAGACAACTTGAACTAAATACTTTAACAACAATTTGAGGAACACTGACCCACAACACTTGCCTCTTAGGCTTAACACAATTTGAAGTTTTGCACTCAGTTTCACAAGCACCAAAAGCTTTGATGGAAATAAATGGGCTGTATACCATCACAGAGTATTCGAAAGTTGGTTTTTTTCCATAAAAAGTAAGACTTTTTATCTAGCAGTATCTGATACATTACAATGTTGTTGATAAATTACATTTTAGCCTTGTTGTAGGCATGGGTAGGCATAAATTGAAAAGAAATGGAGAAGGCCTCTGAGTTTCCTATTATCCTACTTTTGATATCCAGTAGGAGCAATCTCCAGGAAAACAAATAACCACAAAATCAGTCTTTGGAATGGGTGTAAATAGAAGTATTTTCTTTGAAAACATTGAAATGCTTATTGCTCAGAGGCAGCAAATTAGGTACTATATGCCTAAGTATAACTTACTTTGTTTATACCTGGAAAGATTCAATTTGTTTGAAGGCTATTGCAGATTACTTTATATTCCTGAGTTTGGTATGAGTCAGAGGAAGACTTTAGGTATATCATGCCTTATAGCCATGGAATTTTAAAGCTATTGGTTTCATGAGGATTATTTCTCGGATTGTGTTTGCATCTCCCTTGGAGATTGCAAAGCATTAGAAAAAGCAATGTATAGCAAAACCACTTCACTTTTTCCTAAGGTTTGGGAGGGCAAGGAGAAGCTGATGTAACTACAGGATGACTCAGGATAGCTGCTACTGCCTGCCACTGCTGGCTGTTGTTACCTTCCCAGCAGGAACAAATGTTAGCACCTTCAACAAGATCTTGGTCTCCATTCCTAAAGTACAGTGGAGCTGCTGTAGTCTCCATGGACTGCAAAGATGAGACAGGATGAAAACACTTTCTAAAGTACAGGGCCCTACAAAACACTGGCAGGAGACAACAATTTCTGAATTTACCCTAAAAATTTACATTTCCCTCATCTTTTTGAAATAAATCCTCTTCTACTAGAACTGTGAATTGATGAAAAATCTACCATGTTCTAAATCTGAAAGTTCCTGTATTACTCAACGGCTTCTGGTAGGACATATGATGGGTAAGACAAGCTTTTGGAATGCATTTTCAATGCAACAATAACTTAATGTGCTCTGTAAGAAATTGTTTAAATACAGGTAATGGAAATTGTACTCTTTGGTATCTCATCACTAGTATACCTCTTAACTACATTGATACTTTATATTTGCTGCAAATGAACTTATAAACTCACTGGAAATGAAAGTGAAGTCTATGTATTACCATTATTTATTTGTTAGTCTTCTGTGGATTTATACCCAGAGATGGTAGATACTTTACACAGTAAGACAAATGTCTGTCAGAAGACTTTAGTATCTAAATAAGTAGCAGAGAGAAAGGCAGCAATATTATATTCCTGGTTTCTACTTCATACTATGCATAATAGGTTTGTATATTTTATTGCAAACCTAAAGCATAATAGGCTGGTACATGACACCAGGGTGCTAAAATGAAAATACAGCTTAATTATATATAAGGTTTCAAACAATTTGTTAAGGTGGACTAGCGCAGACTGACACAGCAGTCACAGCAGCTCTGAAGTAATGTTATACTGTCAACAAGGGCTAACAATTTATTCCAGCATCTCTGTGTTTTTCTGTTCATTTCTGAAGGTTCTCCCATCAGTTGTAATAACTCCTATCATATTTGTATCACATGCTGTCTACAGGTAAACATGTGGGATATTCAGAAAATACCTCTTGCGGTCCCTCATGAAAATTTAAATCAAGGTAACCCATTCCTCACATAATAATTCAAAGCCTTTTTAAACAAAGGTTTTAAAGTCTGACATAATGTATAAAATATAACAAAGTTGGGTGGGGGGGTTCTGCTTAGGACAGAGGTTGGGTCTTAATTTAGTTTTAAAAATGCTAGGTTTGCTTTTGCTTTAGCTTCTGTTTTCTTCCTGCATTGAGGCTACAATGATAGAGGTACCAATATCAAAGTGTTGGTATGCACATAAGGAGTGGCTTGAGTTAGTACTGCCAGCAGGCAAGGAAGTCACAGAAACCTGTGCCCTAAGCTGGCTTTAATTCAAGCAACTTAATTTGTTCCGTGTAGCTCCATAATGAATTTCACCCCATTTGCTTTTTCAGGAGACTATGAAACTTGCCTACATACACCCAGCAGTTACAGTTACATTTCAGAATTACACTTTTAAACCTTAAACCTGATAAATGTATGCACTTTATAAAGAAATGTAGGGCTGGAAAATGAGCCAGTTGTTAGTTACATTATCTGGAGAGGGAGGGGGAATGACTCCTCTTCTCTGCTTCAAGTTAATGCCAGAAGAACCCATTTTCCTTGAGAAAAGTGACAACTGAACTTTTTCTGCATAGGAGAGGTTTCTAAAGTGACTATTTAGCACTTAATACAGAATTATTTCCAGTCCTTTAAGTGCTCTGTTAAAAGGTCTTTAGATAAACTTCCTGAAGAACTTTAGTAAGAGTTCAACAATTCACTTCCATAGCAATTATTCTAAAATGCTGTAGAGTATAAAATGCAATTTCCTTTCTGTGGGAAGAAAATTCAGTGGTATAAAATACCTTACAGAGGGTGCAAGAATATAATCTTAGAAAATGTTATACAAAAAATTCCTGCAGAATTATAATTTCCCATTATATCTTACAGGCTTTCTGTTTCTAGAACAGCTATATTTTATAATGTTAGCTTCAAACACAGTGGAATGCATGCAGAATGGGAAAGTGATTTGCTTAGGCTAAAGGAATGAAAACATTTTTAGATCAGTTGGTAGCATCTGCCACTAATAGAGAATTAGGAAGCTAATTTCCTCAAGGACAGATTATTTCCTAATTGTCCATTTTAAAGGTTCTTCTTTATGGTTGGCATTTGTGCTGTGGTAGTTGTTACAGAGTGAACCAGTACTGCATGCTGAGTGGCCCACACGAGCATTACCAAGTGGCAAAAATAACAAATAAGTAACAGTGTATGGTTTGACAAGGAAAAATGTTCAGATCTATGGTATAATTTCCATTACAATTATTTTTGCTGTAAAGTATGAATGGATCCTGATAAATGACTGTTAGTAAACACTGGCATTCTCTATAGCTTTTCATTAACTGCTATATGAGAGCCTCGGTCACATGAGCTTTTAAGAGATTCCTGCTTTCCTTCGTGCCTCAAATAATGTGTGAATTATTTTGGAATAAAATATCACTCTCTCCTTTTTAGGTCAAATTTCCCAGAAAGCCAGGAAATACCCACTCTCCATCATAGGAACAATATTACATTAATAAATGTCATATCAGAATACCTTTTCTCCTACTACACCTCCATACAAAAAAATCCATTACAGGGAAAATTTTGAGTCACTCTATGGAAATAAATGCTTCTTTTCTTTCACTGTTATTTACTATCTTTTTCTGATTCAGGAGCAAACAATGGAACAAACATAATAAACTAGGCCAGCTAATTATATAATCACACAAGTAACTATATAAAGTAACAAACAAGAAGCATAAGGGTAAATGGTTATGTACACATTGGTGCGTTAGGCCATAAAAGGTATTTTCCACTATGCCAGCCAGCAATACTGCAAGCGTCTCTTCAGGCTGATCATATTAAACTGAAGTGAACATGTAAAATTTCTCTACATAGCCTAAAACTGGAGAGTGCAAGAATTACAAATACGAAGTTTAACCCCTAACATGTTTTGAACGTGTATTTAGAATGGCCAGACTACATAAAAAGGAATGACCAAAAGAGAAAGTGCGTTGCTTAATTTTCTATAGAGGGGTATCTAAGAAGAGAGGGTGAATGTTAGGAAACAAGAGAACTGTTCTTTGTTGCCATTACTAAATTTCCTGGGTAATTTTTAGTTTGCCTCATGAAACATTGCTGTAGCTCTGGGCTTTTTCTTTGTAGTGGCTGTGCTATTTCGAATTTCTGATGTCTTTCTTTTTCTTAGGCCCTTCTCTTTTGCTTGTGGGAGTTTTATTATAAAGGGAGATGCACAGGAAAGATTCACAGAGGGGAATACTGACACTCCCAGAAAAAGCAGTGAGTACAGGCCTAAGAAACATAATTTTTTCAGTGTATCATGCATGAATCCTTTTTTATTTATGATGATGAGCTATGATGCCCAGCATGTTAGGCTGACTTGCAATGGGTTCGTCACTCCTACGCAGCTCTGAGTAGTCAGGTTTCCACTTAGTATCTTTGTAACTTTAAACCTGTGTTTTACTTTGCCTGCATTAAGAAAAATGCTTCAGTGTGTTGTCAGTGTTGTGCTGAATCAATACCTTGGGTGCATGCCTAGAAGTGTTTGGGGGTGGTTTTTCTGTACGGTTTGTTTGTTTTTTCTATTTTCTTTCTGGTCTTCTGACTGAATTGCTCACAATGTAGCGTTCAGAAACCTTCACAGTGCAGGTTAGGTGTTTTTCAGAAACTCCTGCGCAGCCTATTTGATTGCTCATTCTTCGTGATCTCTGTTTGCGGCTTCTTGGGTTTATGTCTTGTTTTATTAAAAAAAGCATTAACTCCTTCTGAGAATTTGCATTCCGATACTAAGTTTTCATTGCCCAAGCTCAGCTGTCAGGCTGGAGTGTAAAAGTTTTCTAACAGTTCTTTTCTTCCTTTCTTCAGATCACTTAATTTCAATTATATAATTCTCCCTAACTGCATATAGGTGTAGTATGTTAGAATATTGTTGTAGAATCTGACTTTTCATTCATTCCATTTTGCTTGCTGCTTACAATCAGGGTGCTCAAAATTCTTTTAATGTACTTATTCTGTATGCAAAACTGCATGTGGTGAACAAATTGCAGTCATTGTATCACAAGTTTCAGGAAGGACTATGCAAAATTGCTTTCCTCCCCCTGATATCTGAAAGGATTTGATTTCTACTCAGAATATTTAACCTTCCTAAGCCATGACTGCATGTTTTGCATAATGATTATAATTCTGTAATGTTATTTTTGTGTAGACATTATACACACCACATGTTCTAATAAAAACCACTGAGTGTAGCTGAATATCTGCACCACTTAATTTTCCTGCTTTTGTAGGAACAATGCTTGCGCTGTTATACTACATTTTTTGTTTGTGTTATGGTTTAATGTCTTTGACATGAAACATGTATTCTGTTATTTTCCATTAGAAGCTTTACATCCCCTACTTCTTTTCCCATTGGCTATTTCCTCAGTCCTCTTATCCTTTACTATTCAGGGTTAAATTCAGATAATTTGATAAGTTGAAACTGGAAGACCACAGACTATCCTTTGGGGGGAGGAGGCAGGCAAATTCTTTTCTCTGTACCTATCAGAAACCTGTTGGTTTAGAGGGACTTAAAACTAGGTAACTGAAAAAGCCAAAAGCTTTTGGAGGAATGGCACAACCAGCTCCCTCCACAATATCTAGTACTGCAGGTTTGTCTTGGGGTGAGCTGGTCTGGAGCTCCACCTGGGAGTGGTTTCAACATGAGGATCAGGGTTCAGTGCCTGAGCTCCAGCTCCTCGGTTCAGCAATGCAAATACTTCCATCAGAAACAGAGACAAAATGGGGACTGTGTTACACACCCTAGAGCTAGAGAGGCTGGGAGGTATCACCTCCTTTTTCTCACATCAAAAGTCAATGTTTTAACAGTATTTGTCCAACACGTGAGGAGATGACAGGGAGACCGCAGGGACATTTTTTATTTTTCAGTGAAAAATTGGAGGGTCAACATTTTCAGTCACACCCCAGAAGTGTACAGACTTCACCCAGAGCTTGCCATGATCTCATGAATAGATAACATTTCCTGGCAGCAGCTTTGCTTGATATGAAATTAAACAGCCCAAATTTTCACTGATTTACTGAAAGATTTCAGACATCATTTCTATTCAAGCTGAATTAAGACCTTCTGAAGAAAACACCGTGTGAGTTGCTGGGGTTTTAGATATAACTTGGGTTTACTTAAAAGGAGCTAACGTCTTTATAAAGTAATTCTCTGTTATTTGATGCTATTTAAACATTTACATTTAAATTTGGAAGCTTACTGCTGTTCAGTTGCTCAGCCCTTGGCAGGTCAGTGGAGCAAAAGCTCTTTTTCATCCAGCTTAACTTCTTACTCATTTAGAGGTGAAAAGATTCTCAGTCTGGCATCCATGACACCAGTCAAAAAGAGTTTGCGGCTGGGAAATTAATCTCTTTGCGTCAGTAAAATAAAGCCTAAAGGAAGTGACCATTTTATGATAGGAAGGGTGCTGTACCCCAAACAGTTTCACAGTATTTTTTTCAAACTGGTTTAGAGAAGACATAAATTAATTAGCTGTCAGCTCCTGGAATAGGTAGATTTACAGGCTCCAGCTGCTATAAAAAAGTCAATAGAAGTTCACCTGCTTCCCAGGTCCAAACTCTTTAGTGAATTTTTGCAAGATAAAATTTTAGCTGATATAAGCCTATGGTTCATTTTCTGTGTTACATAAAACTTGTTTTTCAGATTAATAACTCTGGGGGAGAGAGGGAGAAAGGAAGGTGCTTTGCTTTCACAAATCCCTTTGGACATCAGCAAACAGAGGTGAAGACAGAAAAAGACAGGAGCACTGGGCATGCAAGACTTCAGATGTACAGCTGAAGAACAAACCAGAGACTCTGACAAGCACTAGAAAACGGCTAAGGAAGCTATGCTATTAATTCCAATGTGTATATGGATCTTCATGGTTCTGCCCTGCCATATGTTAGTTGAAGGATACTCAACTCCAAAATATCTTGGGTAACTGTCCTGGGTTCAGCAGTTGCAGTCAGTTTTTCTTCTCTTTAGTAGCTGGTGTTTTGACTTAGCCTGGGAACAAGGCTGATAAGGCCGATGTGTTTGGTTGTTGCTGAGCGATGTTTGCTCTGACCAAGGACTTTGTGAGCCTCATGCTCTGCCGGGGAGAAGGGGGGGCCGGGAGAAAGGAGGGACAGAACCCAAATTGACCAAAGAGGTATTCCATACCATAGCACGTCATGCCCAGGAGGTAACTGGGAGTTACCCGGAAGGAGGGGGAACTNGGACAGAACCTGACCAAAGAGGTATTCCATACCATAGCACGTCATGCCCAGGAGGTAACTGGGAGTTACCCGGAAGGAGGGGGAACTTCCCGGTCGGGCTCGTTTTCGGCGGGTGGTATCGTACCCTCTTCCCTTGTTTTCTCTGTCATTGTTATTATTGTTGGTGATAGCGATAGTGATTTGTGTTGTACCTTGGTTACTGGACTGTTGTTATCTGACCAGTGGGAGTTCTTTGGCCCATCATCCCTCCCACTCCTCTGGGAGTGGGGAGGAAAAGGGGTGGGGGGGTTGAGTGGGTGAACGTGCTGCCTGGCTGGGTTCAAACTACAACAGTAACATATAATTCCATATTGTCCCTTATTTTCATGAAGCTAAACCCACCAACCTTATACTTGTACAAATTATTTCTGAAATCCAGAATCATGGTGAGACACAAAAACATCCTGTGACTTATTTAATGCAATAACAAATGAATTCAAATAATTTCCTTGGCCACAGTTCAGAAGATGAGTGAATCCTGTGTACATCCAGGACTCACTGTAAGAATTATGTCCACCTTTGGAACTATAGTAACAAATGCAACTTAACAATGCAGTTGCTCATTTTTAATCAGGAAATATTTGGTTAGAGTTTTTTTCTTGGACTTAGTGGTTTTTGTGTTGTTTTGGTTTTGGTTTTGTTTTTTTTTTTTTTTTTTTCTTTTTGGGTTTGTTTTTTTTTTTTTTTTTTTTNTGGAACTATAAAATGCAACTTAACAATGCAGTTGCTCATTTTTAATCAGGAAATATTTGGTTAGAGTTTTTTTCTTGGACTTAGTGGTTTTTGTGTTGTTTTGGTTTTGGTTTTGTTTTTTTTTTTTGTCATCCATTTTGGGTTTGTTTTTTGCATTAGGCCTTTCTTTTTCATTTAACTCTTGCAAATCATACTGCATCCACTTTTATTTCAAGCCCCATTTCACATCTTTATGCACAAGGTAAAAGAGTATAAGTCTAATAAGTACAGTAGTGCTTTGCCCTGTGGATATATAACACATGCACTTGTGTTCTTGTCTTCCACCCCTCAGCTTTCTTTCCAAATGGCACCTAAGAGATTAATATCCATTTGAGCTAATGCTTAAGTTAAAACTCCAGTTCTGGCCTCTGTACAATAGGATTGTGTGTGACACCACAGAAGCTGATAGTCAGAGCATTAAAGCTTTTTATTAGCTTTCACAGACGGATTGTTTGCTGCATGGGATTCTTAAAAGATTGGGTTTATTTTTTTACTCAGTTTTGATAAAATAACATAAAATATTTCATAGTTCAGAACAAATCAGTAAATGGCTTTCAGTGATTATATTTTGCATGGTAATCATTTGCAAAGCACAGTACACTTAAAACCTAAAGAATTTAATAATAAATAAATAAAATGCCAAAGGTAAGATGATACCTTCTTTGCTCACTTTAAATATTGCATGATTATATACTACTGTACTGATTACTTGTCTGGTACTTCACGTATTAGGCTTTGCAGGACTCCGGGTGATGGGTTAAATGCCTGTAGAGGTGTCTCTACCTCATGTCATGAGAAAGATGATGGAACAAGAAGAGGAAAGGAGGGGCTATCTCAAGCTATCTATCTCATCCCTTTATGATCTTGGGCTACCTATGGAGCCAAACATTTTTTTGCAGCCCTTGGCTGAAATCTCCATTGCTGGGGGATCTTTGGAAAGCCTTCAGAGAATTATATCAGTGGCATAGGCTGAACCCCCAGTCTCATGTAGCCTTCAAATGCCCACTCCTACATTCAATCAACACAGTGCCTTTACAAACAAAAAAAAATGTTTACAATAGCCAGGTTTTATGGTTACAAAAACCCACCTCCACAACAGAAATAGGGGAGCTTTGGAAAAAAAAAAGGAAAGAGACGATTCTTTTTCTGAAACAGTGTATAAAATATGATTGGAAACAGATCCAAATTTTAATAAAATAAAGAGAAACTTGGAGTTGGATCAGCTCCACCAGTACCATAAACAGAAGGTTTTCCCTCAGGTGGAGGAGGTACTTAAGGACATTGACTTTCTAAGTAATCCAGAAGGAAGAACAGACATATGAGGCTGAGCTTAGTTTAAGGAGATGGAGAAAAGTTCTGAAAGGAAACGAAGGCTGAAGTAGACAAGTAGAAAGAGAAACTTGATTTCCAGAGTCTTGGCACTGAATGTTAAGAGATTTTTTGCATACATATATTTAACTTCTAGACATATGAATCCTAAAAAAAAAAAGTGACTATGCAAGGTATCTTAGAGGAGTCCTTACGTTTATCCATATAAAAAGCACATCATACATGTGAATGATTTTTACACACTTTGGGAGAGGGGGATATGGTTTTATAGACAGTATTCAGTGGTCACCATTAGCAGGATAAATGACTTGCTCCTGCAGTTGCTCTCCCTTCCTATTAAACTTATGCTAATACTGCTTTATATACATTAGAAACTCTGACAGAAGTTTGCTAGTAAAACCAGTTGGTGAGGTAGGAGTGTACAATTGGACAGGTATTAGCTTATGGCAAGAAAAAAAACTTCCTTTCCCTTCCCGAGGGCCAGGGAATCTCCCTATGCTCATCCTATGTGCTATGGGGTATGGTTAGTAAAACAGTTTTAAAAGAAACACTTTTTCATCTTCAGGTGCTGATTCGTGGAAACCTGTATGTTCACAGCAATGACTTGCCTTCAAAAAATATCCTACATTATAAAAATGCTGAAAAAAAAGATCAAAATCCTCAAAATGGTATGTATTAACAACTGCAAAGCAAAAGGTTCGTTTTGATGCAAGCCAAATTTTTGCTTTGGAGTGTAAATTTAAAGGAATCAACACATTAAAGCTCAGACTGGAACAAAAATGTCAAATTAGTGAACCAAATTTTTTCAGATTATTAGATTTTTATTTGAAAATTGAAATTTTCATTATTCTAATTTTCACTCCTATTCAAGACTGGATCTGCTTTCTCTCTAATAGAAAGAAAAAAATGTTTCTTCTCTAGCTATATTATCCAAATCACCTTTCTGTAATGGCTTTTTGTAATTAGGCATCACATAAATCAATTCTTTCTTGGCATTGCTTCTTTATTCAAAGTAGTTTTTCATTTTGGTATTCAGCATGAACTCCATCTCCATTGGGTAATGAGATATTTTAGCTTTTACCTAAAAGCACATACTGTATGTCTTTGTTTGTACTAACAAAATGTTGCTGTACTTTGTAAGTGAACTTTATTGTCACTGAAGACAACACAACTCAACAACCCACAAGTAATATAGCATTACAAACAGTATACAGGCCATGCCACACACTACGTTTGCATGGTAGCATTCAAATTAAAACCCCCACCTTCTTCTCCTACACATATATTATATTGTGCAATGAAGCTATGAAGCCAATTATTGTAAGAGGAAACCAAAGTATTCAACCTCTCAGAAAATATGAATTTGTTAATAATTTTCATTGGTTTACTTCTACTTTATTTTTATCTCATTTTTCAGTAAAGCCAGATATGTGGATCAAAAGGCTTACAGCTCCCCGCTTTGCTTAATGCCCTGCAACGATTGCCGTGCTTGCCTTTATCAATTTACTGCACATTGTAGAATACTTCTCTTTTCTAAAATAATTAAGGGAAAAAAGAAAAAATGGCAGCAACTGAACATGGTAACATGCGTCCTATTGAGTCTATCTTCAAGCAGCTTACATAATTACTTTCATTCAAGTTCTCAGAGTATTTTAGAAAAGAATGGTTAATTTGAAATACATGTCTATCAGTGGGTTTTGAACCTCCAAGATGCACCAGATGAGAGAAGAGGGTGCTTAGAGCTGAATAAGGCTGCACTAATGAAGTTGAGTTATTCAAACTGTTCATTTTCACTCAGCCATGTATTCCTGATATTATCATTACTGTTATGCATTTATTATTGCATTACAAGTTATGAAGAGGAGAACAGAATGGACAGTATTTCTATTTCCCTGCCACTGGATATAAGCATGCTTCTAATCCCACAGCTACCTTAGGAAGATGATGCTTCTCTGTATAGACTCTTCTGCTTCTTTTTTTGAGGGTGGGAGTTCTCAGTTTGTTTTCTTTCCCTGGTGAGTTATCATTGGTTTACAGCCAGTGTACGGGGGAGTCTGTGACATTTAACTGACATGAAATATGGAAAAAGTGATGCTGTACCCTGTATCAGAAATCTTGTCTTTATCATCTAATGTTAAAACTTTCTGAGGATTAAGTAAATGAAAGCAGATGTCTGGATTTCATTAATTTACTATTAGTGGCATTCTGGCTATTTTCATTGCAATAGTTACAGGAGTCCCCCTCATTAAAAGCCCAGTAATACTAGTAGTTCTAAAACCTTAGAGTGGGGGGCTGAGCAGTTTTAAATACACTATAATCTCCAAAGATTAGACAAACAAATGTGGGGTTAGACCCTATAGATTGGTGATTTGGGCATCCTGTTGAAAAATCCCATTATCTGCACTGATACTAGCCATGCAACTATTTCTCTCTTCCAAGAAACAATCTTGATGGCTAAATATTACACTGGACATAAATAATGCACCATCTACATCTCTGTTTTTGTGGAACATCCTGTAAGCAACTCACTTATCAAAAGTCAGAGAAGACTGCAAAACCCCCAAGATTTAACCTCAGTCTCCTAAATGGCAGTTTACTGTCCCACCATATCTACAAGAAGAAATGCTAATACACCAGGGTTTAATTCTACCACAGGTTTATTTAAGGTGCAGAGACAGCTGTGCCATGTGATATAAATTTCAAGTGTAAGCACAAAAGCATTAAAAATATCTAGGCAAATTTTTGTGTTCAGAATTTGCTGTGGCCTCATGAAAGGCTGGCCTGGGAGCTGCTACAATTACCTGTATAATTAATGAGGACAAATGTAAAACTTTACCTGTACTTCAAGTGAACCAATTTTAAGTACACTGTACATACAGTAACAATGACTGACTCTTCCTTTGCAGACTTTAGTTTATCTAAAGAGATCTCTGTTATAAACACACTCTAGTTTGCTACTTTAGCAATCACAAATCCATTTTTTGAAGGTGAGAATAACACAATATGATCCAAATGTACCTCATTTTCGATGACATAATAAATAATACCTCTTTCCTTTACTAGATAAGAAAGGGAGTAGAAACATGAGGTGAAAGGTGAGATAGACTCATGGATCCACAGCGGCCAGCTTTTCACTAACAGAAAATGTGAAGAATCCCTGCAGACAAGCAGTCCGAAAACCACAGGGCAGCAATGCTTAAGCACAAGGCATCTAACTCTTGGTCTAAGCTTCCTTAACACTAATAGAACGAGCAATGGTATGAAGAGAAGATGCAATTCTGAAAATTAAGAATTGCTTTCCTATTGTTGCTTATCAAGAGAAATTTCCTTAAGCAGCCTTTTTAATGAAGCTAGATGCATTGTATTTGCATGGCAATGGTGTGGGAGTTTAGGGGGTACAAGGGTGTCTTCTGTAAGAAGCTACTGGAAGCTTCTCCAGTGTCCAATAGAGCCAATGACAGCCAACTCCAGAACAGACCCACCACTGGCCAAGGCTGAGCCCATTTGTGATGGTGGCAGTACCTCTGGTGTAACATATTTAAACTGCAGCAGTAGCTGAGAGACAGGAGTGGAATGGGTGAGAGAAACAGCCCTGCAGACACCAAGGTCAGTGCAGAAGGAGGGGAGGAGATGCTCCAGGAGCTGGACCAGAAATTCCCCTGCAGCCCATGGTGAAGACCATGGTGAGGCAGCTGTACATCTCCAGCACACGGCGGTCCATAGGAGGAAGGAGCATCAGAGACGTGTGATGAACTGACCACAACCCCCACTCCAGAACCCCCTGCGCTGCTGGATGGGAGAAGATAAAGAATTTAGGAGTACAGTTGAGCCCAGGAAGAAGGGGGAGTTGTTGGGAAGGTGTTTTAAGATTTAAGTTTTTTCTCATTGCCTTACTCTGATTTTGATTGGAAATAATAAATGAGATTAATCTTCCCCACATCAAGTCAGTTTTGCCCATGAAGAAAATTGGCAATGTCCCTGTCCTTATCTCCACCCACAAGCTTTTAATTACATTTTCTCTCCCCTCAGGTGAGGAGTGGAATGACAGAGTGGCTTTGATGGGCACATGGCATCCAGCCAGTGCCAACTCACTGCAGTAGAGTGTGTGCCCAGTTCAAAAGACTAACACCTTGTGTATGCGAGATAACTCAGAATGATTTTAGTGTGAGGTGTCCCTGCTTATGGCAGGGGGGCTGGAACTGGATGATCTTAAGGTCCTTTCCAACCCTAACTATTCTATGATCCTATGAGATTAATTTCCAGTAACTCTGGATATTTCCAACGCAGAAGCTGGGTATGAACTGGTTACTTTAGCATCCTGTAGAATCAACAGAGAAATAAACACTACAGCATGATTCCTCTAATGAAAATGTCTTGTTTAGGGTAATAAATGATTTAGGATATTTAGGATAATAAACTGAAATAAATAGCATGCCCTAAAGGACTTGTATCTCTTCAACAGCTCTATGGGGGGTCACCAGCAACAAGCTCAGCTGCAGACACGTACTTCTGCGCAATAGAATTACACCCCTGAATAGGTTCAAGGAGAAAATCTAATCTTACTCTATCCCATTAAAAATTAAAATGTGCTCTTGCAGTAGTGGAAAGTACTATTAACAGATTGAATAACTACCAGAATCTTCCTTTATTTCATTACTTAGGTTGTGAGGTTGCCTCATCTACAAGCTACCTCAGAGCTGGTATATTCTGAAAAGCTCTTGAGAAACAAGTTTCTTCATCCTGCTACTGATAACATCAATTCCATGATCTGGAGCTGAGGTTCTGAGTACTTTTTCCTTTTCTAGTTAAACTGCAAAGAACCCCTCACAGATTAAGAGTGTTATCTTTTATTACTCATTTAACATGCCTGGCCTATCTCCTTAATTTAATGTTACTCATCATCTATAAAATGTGTACAGCAATATTCACCCTAGTCTTATTGTGAATATTAAGAAGAAAATCTTAATATGTAGACATGCTAATTCTTAGCTCATCTACAACCTCAAAGAAGTGCTTATATATATTTGAATGAAACAGAGACGAAAGTTAGTGGATCCAATGGGAAGAACCACCATTTATTACTCATTCAGAGACAGGATTTCATCATCTGGAGCAGTCTGTCTTTAAGGTATAGACATTTTATTTGAATCTATCTAACTAAATACACCCTTTCACTTTCTTTCACCTAAAATCATTATTATTTGTCTTTCTTAATCTCTAATATGCTGTATAACCATCAAATTTCTTCTACCTTCACATTATTACCAACTAACCACTCTCCCTTCAATCTCTCTCCCCTTTGCTCCCAGCCCTTCTAGCTGCAATTCTTTGTTGTATTCCTCTCCTGATCCTTTCTGCAAAGGTCAAAATCATCTTTTGACTTCACAAAGTCAACACAAATTAGTATAAAAACCTCAGGTATCTTTCACAATCAATTACTTTCCCCATTAGTAAGCGTTTTTATTTCTTTAAAAAGCAAACATCCTTAGCATGTCCTGATGCTTCTGTAGAAGACTACTGAAGAGTCTGTAGTGTGCAAGCCATTTTTTGATGAACTGATGAGGGGCAACATGCTCCCCGACATTCATTAGCCTCCTATGCTCAGTGCACTAATTCTGCGTTTGAAATGTGCTACTGTGCACTCTGCTACACACCAGAGAGAGCAGGACATGAAACTCAGGCACCATGTGCACAGTGCTATGAAGTCCTCTGGAAGACCTTCTGCAGCAATAAAAGGGTTGGTATCATCAGTAGGATTTGTCATACCATAGAATCATAGAATAGTTAGGCTTGGAAAGAACCTTAAGATAATCAAGTTCCAACCCCCTGCCATAAGCAGGGACACCTCACACTAAACCATGTTACACAAGGCTTCATCCAACCTGGCCTTGAACACTGCCAGGGATGGAGCACTCACAACCTCCCTGGGCAACCCATTCCAGTGCCTCACCACCCTCACAGGAAAGAATTTCATTTCTTCCTTAGATCCAAACTAAACCTCTCCTGTTTAAGTCAGAACCCATTACCCCTTGTCCTGTCACTACAGTCCCTAACAAAGAGTCCCTCCCCAGCATCCCTATAGGCACCCTTCAAATACTGGAAGGCTGCTAGGAGGTCTCCATGCAGCCTNTTTCATTTCTTCCTTAGATCCAAACTAAACCTCTCCTGTTTAAGTCAGAACCCATTACCCCTTGTCCTGTCACTACAGTCCCTAACAAAGAGTCCCTCCCCAGCATCCCTATAGGCACCCTTCAAATACTGGAAGGCTGCTAGGAGGTCTCCATGCAGCCTTCTCTTCTCCAGGCTGAACAGACCCAACTCTCTCAGCCTGTCTTCATATGGGAGATGCTGAAGTCCCTCAATCATCCTCATGACCCTCCTCTGCACTTGTTCCAACAGCTCCATGTCCTATTATGTTGAGGACACCAGAACTGCACACAATACTCCAGGTGAGGTCTCACGAGAGCAGAGT
>NDXB01014824.1:0-10706 GCA_002631895.1 Agapornis roseicollis
ACGAAGTTGATCAGGGGACTGGAGCATCTCCCATACAAAGACAGGCTGAGAAAGTTGGGGCTGCTCAGCGTGGGGAAGAGAAGGCTGCGTGGAGACCTCATAGCAGCCTTTCAGTATCTGAAGGGGGCCTATAGGGATGCTGTGGAGGGACTCTTCATTAGGGACTGTAGTGGCAGGACAAGGGGTAACAGGTTCAAACTTAAACAGGAGAGGCTTAGATTGGATAGAAGGAAGAAATTCTTTCCTGTTAGGGTGGTGAGAGGCTGGAATGGGTTGTCCAGGGAGGTTGTGAGTGCTCCATCCCTGGCACTGTTCAAGGCAAGGTTGAACAGAGCCTTGGGTGACATGGTTTAGTGTGAGGTGTCCTTGCTTATGTCGGGGGGGGTTTGGAACTAGATGATCTTAAGGTCCTTTCCAACCCTAACTATTCTATGATTCTATAATTAACATACTGGAAGAATATGATGCAGTAGCAGAATCTGTCACCTTTCAAAAACAATGACTGGAGTAAATGTTTTCAAGAAAATAGCTGAAGTGTTCAGTCTCACATGGAAAGTACCTTGGCTTCAGTCAAAGGTCTGAATCAATCTGAGAAAGTTTTAAAGGATTTAGAAAGTCAACATCAAGTTTTGATGTTAGGAAATGGTTTTAATAAAGAGATTGCTGGGGAAACTAAACAAACACTGTCTTGATTCAAACCTTACACAAAAATAAAAAACACTTCACTCAAGATTCTATAGCATCAACAACAGAAATTCAGGTTAAAAATACAACTGATGCTAGTCATGAAAAGTGGGTCTTGTTAGAAGATATAGTTCTGTTATCTCTTTCTGGGCATGATTACATCTGTAGTATATATGGCAATATCATTGATGGAATAAACCAGCATTACTTAAAAGCATTTAACTTCTGCTTTCACCTTGGCAAAATTTTTAACAACAACAAAAAAATAATAACAGGGAACAACAGATGGAATAAGAGTTCAATTACTGGTAGAGCTCTAAAAATCATATTTGGTTATAGGGCATATATACATTATTGGAAAAGTCCAGTAGAGATCAATCTGTCATCCAAAACGATTCAGTAATTTTATCAGGAGTCTAGGTGATGCCTAGTGATACCTGCAGATAGCACTGAAGGTTAAAATATAGTAAGTAAAAATAAAACCAATTTTCTTCTACAGAAAGTTGTGAATTGATTGGTTAGGATGCTGTCAAAGCAACAGTGCATATTAGTATGGCAGAACACAAGGAAATGTACCCGGTAATAAAGAATGAAGATTTTACCCTGCAGAGTAGTGGAGTTTGTTCCAGAACACACCAATCAAACAAAGTCTACTAAGTCACTGCAGGGTACAACTTGGACATGAGCTCTCATGCCACGCATGCAGTTAAATGGATTAGTTATATTGGTTATATAAAATGGGAATACATCTATCATGCTAACTTGAAATTTCAGGGAAGACTGCAGCACAAGTGGATTGTTTGGGAATTGCCTAATTCATGCACAGTGAATCCAGCACTTCTTGGAAACTTCATAGCATACCACTATTTGCAAGTGTGTGTCTTGTATCTTTGTAGTCTATACACAGAATTCTCATATTCTTAAAAAGCAGTAGGGTTACTCTGTGCTATTTTACCATCCACAGCATGCTCATGCTCATATTTTTTAACACGTGGTAGCTGTTACGTCTTTCTGCATGCATCTCTCAGCCATTTCCAGTATGGCTGAAGTCTTCCATTTAGAATAGAGCTGACACATGCCTGTAAATCCTGGCCAAAGAACAAGTTCTCAGAATTTGCCAGGACAGGATTTCCAGGTTGGAAAAGAATATATAACCAGAGAAACAAAATAAAACTCAGCACAAAGCCTCCTCTCACCCAGGAAACTGTGGACCCAGGAGGCATGAGAAGATTAAATTAGAAAAGTCTTTCTGCCTCTAAGGGCAAGCTATCTACAAGTGGCAAAATGAAAACCATTTGGTGCCTTCACTCCAAGGAGAGATGTTACTAAAGTTCTAAGAAAGGTCCCCCAAATGACTGAGAAAGGCATTGTCATAAATTCAGTCTGTTTAGTTTACTATGGAGAAGAATTAAGTATAAACCATTAGTTTAAGTCAGTTTAAGTATCTATACTTAAACTAACATGCATATTTGCAGTAATAGAATTCACCTGCAATACATGACCTGAAATAGCCAAAAATTCAATAAATTCACTATCCAAATAAAGTGCAGTTTCCATGTACTGAGAGCTAATAACAAATTAGCTTGGAAGATGGCAGACTTGCTCTTGCTTGGAGTATTTAAATAGGATCCAATATACTTTAATATATCTTTTGAAGATGGCTGTGTTGTGAGGAAGTTGGGACTGGTGGCAACTTTAATGGATTAAATAATCCAACTAGCTTGTGGTGCAACCCAACCATGCCGTATTGCAGGGCCAAATTCAGAACTTTCATTGCCTTCAGTAATAACTTCTTTGTTGTGTCCTTAATACAGTAACAGAAGAGAACGTAAGCCAATCCTGAATTTAGTGGTAAAGGCACAGTTCAATTACCCCAGTAGATATGGCAACACCAAGAGCTGTTAACCATTCTCATTTTCATGATCATAATATTGCAAATACCATGGGAAGCAAATCAAACCCCTTTACACCTGACAAGTAAAAAGAGTGACTGGTAATAAACCACAGCACTGTTCAAAATGATGAGCTGGTTCTTCCATTATAATAAATCAGTGTTACTCCACTGGCAATGAAGTCTTTTGGATTTATGGCAGGTAAGGTTCTGACCAGCATACACTGTTTTGAAATCTGGAGAAACCATTTTTCTTGGCTGCAATATATCCCATTTGTCATAAAAACACAGTAAAACATTCAGAAAGGTTACTTAATACATTGTCAAAGTAAATGCATCTCTGTAAATCAGAGTTAGTATGGCTGTGTCTCAGGTGATACTAGTGTTGCTAAGGTAACTACTAATTTCCACCCTAGAGTAAATAGTTACATAAAACTGACGGCTTATTCAATTTTATGTGTTTAAGACTCTGGGGCAGAGCATGTCTTTTATTTCCTCCTGTGATATTGACCCTAGTTCAGGTTGTGCACCCCCTTGGCTGCTTAAATTCAGAGGTCACCTTTATCACCTGCCAAAAAAAGCTATCAAGGTAAAAGCCAGCAAATCTGATCCCTCTGGTCTGCCACCTTCTCAGATCCTTTGCTTTTTATTTTGTGTCAGGTTATGAGTCAAGTTTCTTGACTCACACACTGAAGCTTAAAAACAGCATCTTGGAAATACCAGGTAGCTGGTTTCTAAGTAAAGGTACACATCTGCTATCAAACCAGATTTCCCACTTAATTTGAATCTCTGATAAGTTAATCCACTTGTCTTTTCCTTTACACTTGCTGGAATCTTTGCTGGGCAGCTGTTAGCATCTTCTTGAAAACACACCACAGTACTTACACAGTTTACTGGAACTCCTCTAAAACTACCATTTCAAGTGTGAAGTGTCCATAGCTGCTTAAACTATTCCTTCCCCTGTCTCATGGTGCATTTTGCTTCCTACTGTGCTAGCACAACCGTTTGCTAGCCTGTGCCAGAGCTCTGATTAGGATTCTCTCTTAAAAATGAAGAAAGACTTCCCTGACTGCCTTTTTATTAGCCCAAATCAATTCCTTGATTAGGTTGAAAGAATGATCCTATAAAAAGGCATCATAACAAAACTGAGGGTGTTTATGTGCATGGCAACAGGAAAATGGGGGCATATGAGGGTAAGGACAAGGAAAATCAAGTACCTAAATTCAGTTTTACTACTTGCACACTTAGGTATCCCAAAATAGCACTGTATTTTTTTGAATTCTTCATTTACCATTTCTTTCCTCACTTCAGAAGGTGCTAGACTGTAGCTTTCTGTCCTGGGTTCAGCAGTTGCAGTCAGTTTTTCTTCTCTTTAGTAGCTGTGTTTTGACTTAGCCCGGGAACAAGGCTGATAAGGCCGATGTTTTTGGTTGTTGCTGAGCGATGTTTGCCCTGACCAAGGACTTTGTGAGCCTCATGCTCTGCCAGGGAGGTGGGGAAGCAGGGAGGAAGGAGGGACAGGACTGTACTGACAGGACCAAACTGACCAAAGAGGTATTCCATACCATAGCACGTCATGCCCAGGATGTAACTGGGAGTGATCCGGAAGGCCTAGTTCTCTCGGGGTGGTTGGAAGAGGTGGTCGGTCAGCACTCGGTTGGTGGGGTGTCGTGAGTTATCTGTTGTGGTTGATGGGATGCTGTATTCTTTTCCTGTATCATTATTATTATTGGTGGTAGCAGCAGTGATTTGTGTTATACCTTAGTTACTAAACTGTTCTTATCTCAACCTGTGGAAGTTGCATTCTTTTGATTCTCCCCCCATCTCTCTGGAAGCAGGGGAGGGCAAGCCAGGGGGGTTGAGTGAGTGAACGAGCTGCGTGGGTTTAAACCACGACACTTTCCTATTTAGTTCTTGCCTCAGCTTTTGATTACAATGGTTTGACTATGCCTATAATGAATACTCAGAAGGAACTATTCTGATCTAATACACCTGTAACTAAATTCAAACATAACCTTTGAATTTCATAGGGCAACATCAGTTGCACCAGCACAGAAACTAACATAAGAAGGCGCAACTTAGGAGGACACCAACCTTTTGCACACCTGTTAGGATTGGTGAAATAAATACTCACTGTAGCTGCTACATGAAATGACTTTTGAATACAATCAGTTTATAAGAGGTTTAATCTCATTTGGAAATGCAGTGCAAAGGTGGAGGGGGGGGGAATCAAGCCTCATTTCACAATAAAGAAGATCTTCATGTCATTTGCAAAACCAAAAAAAGATTACTTTATGAAATAGCCATAGACACACAGCCTATGATTGACATAAAAAAACCCCAAACACATATTTTGTTTCCTTTTCCATTAACATAAACCAAATTTAATTCTATACATGGAAAACTATCTGACCTAAATTCCTGAATTTCACACCTATTTTTAGCATAGTTGCATGACAGAGACTTAAACTAGCTATTTTTTTATGCTCATGTCTATACAATCATCACATTTATGCTGCTTATGCAGAGAACAAAGGACAAGATGTACTAAAATATATGGTGTTGACATCTTGTAAAATGTCCTGTTTTCCTCTGAAACAAGATAACCACTGCCTCACACTGAAGGTGTAATCCTATAAGCATTAAACTGCAGCAGTGAAGCATGGGATTGAAAAATTTTCTCTTGAGATTCAGGAAATGTTTAAGTTTTAGATCAGAAAATTATTGCTTTTGGGAGAGACCGATCCCCATCTCAACCCCACATGGGGAATCAGTGATTGAATGCAACATCTTAATGTTTGTGAGAAAATACCATGGACTCTCTCAAGGAAAACAGCTAAGCAAACTGCCTTTTGTTTGTTTAGCTTTCAAGAGTGCCCCAGCTCTGTGAATCAATTCAGCATTCCAGAAAGCTTCCAGGAGGCAGGAGGGCAGTGAGTATTTATTTGCACAGCCTCACTGCACTCTCAAATCTTTTCTTGAATGGTCATTTTCTATTCCTGCTTAGTCTTTGAAATCTAAATCAACAATAGAGATGATTTTATTAAGTGGACAGATGCCCTTAACAAGCCAGACTGGAATCATCATTCTCTTTGATGTAAATTTATGGAGCAGTTATCAGATGGTAATGACTTTCAGTCATCACCATGTCTGAATCTGAGCCTGTGAACTGTGTAATAATAGGCTCGATGTTGCATTACCAGTTTCCTGAGCCATGTAGTGTCCTGCATCCGTCTTGGAGAGAATAGATCTCAATGTTCCTAACAAAATGTTAGACAATTAAGAGTCTTGTTTCAGTGCCCATCTAACGTGTACAAACTGAACAATCAGTTAAGTTTCTTGTGGTCATGACTGAGTTTGGAAAAGAAGCTTTGAACATAAACCCTCCTTCTTTAGTAATTTTAATGATTATCACAGTTAAAATACCTTTTCTTTAAGAAACATGTTTAGAGCAACGGTTTCCAGCTATGCAAAGTGAGTAGAATCAAGGGCATCATGTGCTGAATTTTCTGGAAAACTATTCAAAGAAATAGTTTCCTATTTCTCAAAGCAAATAGTATTTCTCAAAGCAAATTAGGAAGAGTATATTTAACTCCAACTTCATTTTATAGTGTACAGACAGCCAATGATTTTATGCAATACTGACCTATCATACTATAGTATTGGCATAAACAAGAATTTTTTCATTAGTATAATGCCTTTTAAATGAACCTATTTTGCAAGTTCACCTTGATATTTATGTCTCATGGCATACTTCAAAAGTGATGCAGAGGGACAAGTCACCATAAATACTCTTTACTGCAAAGTTACTATCTATTAGCTTCCTATCTGGTTTTGCTTCAAGCCTGTAGAAAGCTACATGTGTTTATTCCAACTTGACAATAATATTGTGTTTGTTAAGGTACAGACATACAAAACCAGTTGTATACTGCCAAATGCACACTAACATTAATCAGCAGGGGAGTTTCATCCTTCAGGGAGTCAAGAAGTTGATTAACCAGATTAAGTGCAGGAGGTAACATTTGGTGTCTCAAACTGACATTTGCTTGTCCATACAGAACACAGAAATTAAGAATGATAGCAAAGTAAACAAGGTCCCATATGACAAACCACCCCTTAGCACGGGATGAGGTGAGTCTGTACTAGGATACTTGGGCTCCTGAAAATGTGCTCACTTGCCAGAACATTCTCTCAAATCATAGAATCACAGAATAGTTAGGGTTGGAAAGGACCTTAAGATCATGTAGTTCCAACCCCCCTGCCATAAGCAGGGACACCTCACACTAAACCATGTCACCCAAGGCTTCATCCAACCTGGCCTTGAACACTGCCAGGGATGGAGCACTCACAACCTCCCTGTGCAATCCATTCCAGCATCTCACCACCCTAACAGGAAAGATACCTACATATACATTTCAGTTACATGTATTGGTCTGAGAACTGGTTATCACAAGAGTTAAAAGAGGAAAAGATTTGGTGACTGTGATAACCATAAATGCTCTTACATACAGTTAGGTACTGGGAAGCATGCAAAAATCACAGTAATCCTGAAGGAGTACATCAAAGCATGAAACAAAATTATCAGCATACTCACAAATGCACCCTAAATTCTTAAAAGTGATTGAATTCTTTCCTTTTCCCTTAGGATGATCACAGTTTTATTAACACCTCAAAAGATCAATTTCCCATACCTGTCTATAACAAGAAAACGTTCTGTATATTAATGATATGAATAGCATACAGGAAATCAGCATTAAGCTATTTGGAAGATTACCATCATGCAGTAGTCAAAACTAAAATAGACTTAGTCAAATGTAAGAAATAGGCTACGTTTGATCTTAATCATTATGACTACATACTGGCTATGTACTACGTAGAACAATAATTGCTCTAATGACTGCAATGCTTAAAAGAGAATATTTTGGAACATTTGACAATATTCCAAGTGAGAAGATTTGAGAAGTATCTGGGACAGAAGTCACTCAAATTTATGCAATTTTCAGCCAGAATTACTAACACTTCCTACTAAAGTCCTTCAAAAGGTCCAGATTCTATTTTATCAGCAGGACATAATGGATGAGCTCCATTCTCAGATATTTTGCAAATAAAGCTAAGCTCTGTGTGTGGTGTGTTACTTTGCCACAATTTGCCTTTCAAAGATCAAGAGACTGTCTACACTTTGTGGAGGACAGTAACTGTGGTAGCTCTGGCCTACATTCACACAAACAAGAAAGTCCATCTAACACCTCCTCTATGTATATATAAAGAAATAATCTCTTTTTCCTCTTGGGAACTGACATATTTGACCATTTAACAGGCCTTGTCTAACATTATAAACTTAGGTCCTAGAATTCTGTGATCACCTGTTTCTTCCTCACAGTATCATTAAAAACATCAGGTTGGAAAGGCTCTGGGAGTCACCTGCATCCAACTCCCATTTCAGTAAGTTAAATTTAAGCTATCTCTGGAAATAGAGAATCCAAAACATTCTGGGCAACCTGGTCCAATGTTTAACCATCCTCACAGTGAAGAGCTTTTTTGTTCTCAGATCTAATTACAATTTTCCTTGCTGCAGCCTCTCTTCATTACCTATTGCCCTTTTGCTGTGAACCTCTGACAAAAGTCCAGCTCAATCATCTCTATAAATCCTTTTTAAGAAGTTGAAAGTGACATTTAGATCGTCACATAACCTTATGTTCTTCAGTCTGCCACTACTGAGCTCTGTGATATTTCTGTCAGCCCATTTCTCTAGATTACTGAAATATCTCTGAATGACAGTCCTTACCTCCAGTGTATTGATTGGTCCTTGCACCTGCAAACGTGAGGAGAATTTATCATTCCCACCACTCAGGTCATTAATAGAGACATTAATCACTATTTGCCCCTGTATCAACTGCTGAAGAATGCCACTAGTAATCACTTGCCAGTAGGACTTCACACCACTGATCATAATCTTTTGGCAGCCTAGCAAGTTTTCCAGGTGTCCACCCTATTTTTACCGCTTTGGCAGCTGAAATACTACTATGGGAGACCATGTCCAGGGCTCTGTTACAGTCACAGAATCATAGAATGGTTTGGATTGGAAAGGACCTTAAGATCACCCAGTTCCAACCCCCTGCCACAGGCAGGGACACCTCACACTAGACCATGTTGCCAAAGGCTCTGTTCAACCTGGCCTTGAGCACTGCCACGGATGGAACATTCACAACTTCTCTGGGCAACCTGTTTGTCCTGGGTTTAGCAGTAGCAGTCATTTTTTTTCTTCTTCATAGTAGCTGGTGTAGCTGTGTTTTGACTCAACTTGGGAACAAAACTGATAACAGGAATGTTTTTAGTTACCGCTCAAATGTTTTACTCTGACCAAGGACTTTGTGAGTCTCATGCTCTACCAAGGAGGAGGGGAGTCCAGGAGGAAGCAGGGACAGGACACCTGACCCAAACTGACCAAAGAGGTATTCCATACCATAGCACGTCATGCTCAGGATGTGGAACTGAGGGCAGTTACCCAGAAGGGCTAGTGCTCTGGGGGGGTTGGAGGAGGTATTCGATTGGTGTTGAGTTGGGTGGGGTGTCATGAGCTATCTGTCGGTGGTTGGTGAGATGCTGTATTCTTTTCCCTTGTTATTTCCTTTATTGTTATTATTATTGGTGTTAGCAGCAGTGATTTGTGTTATACCTTAGTTATTAAACTGTTCTTATCTCAACCTGTGGGAGTTGCATTCTTTTGATTCTCCTCCCCATCCCTCTGGAAGCAGGGGAGGGCAAGAAAGGGGGGTTGAGTGAGTGAACGAGATGCGTGGCTGGGTTTAAACCACAACACTGTTCCAGTGCCTCATCACCCTCACAGTAAAGAACTGCTTCTTTATATCCAATCTAAACTTCCCCTGTTTAAGTTTGAACCCAACACTCCTTGTCCTATCACTACAGTCCCTAATGGAGATCCCCACCCCAGCATCCCTATAGGCCCCCTTCAGATACTGGAAGGTTGCTATGAGGTCTCCATGCAGCCTTCTCTTCTCCAGCCTCAACAGCGCCAACTTTCTCAGCCTGTCTTCATACGGGAGGTTCGCAAACATACCCAGGACCTGGTAGCCCTCCTGTGGACTTGCTCCAAAAGCTGCATGACCTTCTGATAACTGCTATATAACCCCTCAACTCCTGTATTTTAAGAAATACAGCCATGTTTGAACCACCATGACACATACTACAGGGATTTGTATAGAGGCATCTGAGTCGAGCTCCAAATGAAGCTGGCCCATTGGCTGGAGCAGCTGGAATGTCGCTACATTGCTCCGAGCATTTATTATAGCTGCTGGCAGCTGACTGGGACTGTTGGGATTGAATGATGCTCCCCTCCCCAAACACATCTAGTTTAAAGCATCCTTGACCAGTCTGGCAATCCTCCTACCAAAACCACTCTCCCCCTTTGTTGTCGGAGCAGCTTCACCAGCCCCCAGTAGACCCGGTCTCCCAAATTCAGTCCCGTGATCTAAATACCCAAACCCTGTACTACAGTACCACTTCTCTAACCATTTATTAACCTGGCCAATCCTCCTAGTCTTTTTAAGGTCCTCCCTCTATTCTGGAGAATGGTGGAAAAGACAATCTGAGCTCCAGAGCCCCTAACCACCTCTCCCAGGGCTCTGTAGTCCTTCTTTATGTTCTCTGGGCTACTGCTGTCTATATCTCTAGCACCCCCATGGACCACTAGAAGTGCGTAATAGTCCGTGTTACTTACTAGGGCAGGCAGCCTCTCTGCAACATCCCTGATCCGAGTCCCTGGTAGGCAGCACACCTCCCTTGAGACCAGGTCAGGCTGACAGATGGGTGCCTCTGTGCCTGTCAGAGTCCCCTATCACTGCGACCACCCGCTCTTCCTGGCAGCACCAGTAGAGATCAGCCGGTTGTTCATGTGGCCAGGTGTGTGTTCCATCATCAGCCCCCTGCAGAGCTGGGAAGCCGCTCTGGGTGGGGACATAAGATTTAGGAGGAAGCCCCTTGCTTTTAATAGTCCTCTGCCTCCTTTTCTTGTTGTTTATGGGGTTTTGTTTGCTTTTTGTGTGTTTTTTTTTTTTTTTTTTTTTTTTTTTTTTTTTTTTTTTTTTCCCTCTTTCTGGGTTAATTCCCCCCC
>NDXB01014828.1:0-107680 GCA_002631895.1 Agapornis roseicollis
GGTGACATGGTTTAGTGTGAGGTGTCCCTGCTTATGGCAGGGGGGTTGGACCTGGATGATCTTGAGGTCCCTTCCATCCCTAACTGTTCTATGATTCTATGATTCTATTTCTAGGAATAGATTTTAGTTTGCTCCATGTTAACTGTCAAGCAACTGGCTGTATTTTACTATATTCTGAAGTAGGCAGAGCATGGGGTGTGTTCTCTATCCTCAAGTAGCCAACAAAATGGAAGGCATAAACCATTCAGTGTTCTTACTTCATCAATGCTGACAGAACAAGACAGTTAAATCTATGTGCCTTTTCTTCCAGTAGGAGCTATTAAACTGGAGATGCCAACTGTAAATCTGACTAGGGAAGTGACTGTCCTTGCCACAATTCCAGAAGTGGTTAGATCTCTAGAAAGTTGTGCAGTGACCTGGCAGAAATTAATATCTGCAGCTCTGGAGGAACAACTGGAAAAGGTTCCACAGGTAATGTTGCCTATAGCACTGTAATGTTGCCTGCAACACCAAGCTTCCTTTATTCCCGGACACATTACTTCATTTCCCCACCATAATCTCTTTGAATGATTGGTGCTCATTTCTTATCTGTCTTTATGTTTGATTGTTAGGAAGCCATTTACTAATTGATGTAAAGTGGAACAGAAATAGTGAGGAACTGTGTGACTCTGGGAAATAGACTATAAATGGAATATGAAGCAACTCAGGGCAGATCTTACCCATACAGGATAACTGTGGGTAAAAAGCACTTTTATCTGCACTCTTCTAAAGAGCCATGAAATATTAAGAGCTGCAGTGATTATTAGTTTTTTAAATAGACAACTATATTTTTGCTTGGAAAAACCATATCCCTCAAAAAAAAATTCCAAGTATAAGGTTCTGATTCTGCAAACACTTATGACTAATGCCATTACAAATACTCAGGGATTTTATGTCTAAAGTTTCTTGTGCATAAGCTTTTTGCAGGCATGGACGCTCCAGCTCTGACTCACAGATACACTTCCCATGAGCAATTCTCTTCTGTATGTGTAAAACTCTTGATTTCAAGGATCTTCGGTCTGTGTTTCATGGTTGAATCATGTCAGTTTTTTTCTCATCATGCAGCATATTGAAAGAAGGAACAAAAGTTCTGGTTAGAGGATTTTGCTCTGACATAATGGTCATTTAGAATTTGTATTTTATTGCACATTACTTTTAGGGCAATGGTCCACTTGCAGAAGTTGACTTCTGGCGTGAAAGAAATGATACTCTGAGAGCTCTTGCTGAACAGACAAAGCTTTCAGAAATGCAAAAAGCCTTGCAAGTGTTACAGGAAGCTGAGTCTGAGCATCTTGGAGATTTACAGATAGTCTTAAGTGACCTCAGAAAATATCATGCCGAAGCTCTAGATAATGTTAAGTTTCTTGCAACTCTTGAACGCCATTTGAAGGTAGGTACCCTGAATGGAATTTAACTGTAGTTACCTGAGTTTGGTTGATATGATCACCTCTTGTTTATTTTTTTACTGTTTATCAGCAATAAAGATACACTCCAGATTTTTATATTTAATATAAAAAAGGCTTGCTTATCGTGTTTGAGTTACAGTTGATCTAATATTTGAAGCCCATAGCTGTGAACAGCTTGATTTGTAAATCATAGCCTTGGGAGAATTTGATAGCACAGCTGAACTGGGTAGAACAAAAATTTCCCTGCTCCATTTTTGAGTTAGCATCTGTCATGGATTGCAGCTGATGTCTCATTTTTTAAGTTTAATTGAAGATCATCTGAACATCTAAATGAAGAGTTGAGCCAAAACTGGTTTGGGGACATCTTTTATAGAGAAGAGATTATTAATGTGACAGGATCTAAAAAGCATTTGGAACAATAAATGCAAGTTTGCACATCCTTAACCATGGGTGTTACTCTAGGCACCAGGGTGTTTCCTTGACTGGGTTGTTCATTTAATAATGTCCCAGACTTTCCTGACTTCAGGTATCTGTAGAATAAATGTTTATTGAATATGGATTTGTGTATTTTCATGACATCTTATTCACAGTATTGATAATGCATTTAACAGAACTTAACATATGGTGCTGGGTTTAATATTGTCTTGGACACAATTCCTTCCCTGATGAGTAGCCTGAGAGCAGTGTGGATTATCTCACGGCATTACAACAAGGATGAGAGGATGGTTCCCCTCATGGAACGAATTGCATGGGAAATTGCAGAAAGAGTGTACAGAGCTGTGGATTTACACACACTGTTTAAGTAAGTACTGGATTCCTGTTTACCTAGGAGGTATTTATTAAAAGCACAAAGTGCAGTAGATAACACTTTCAACAAATAGGTCTCTGTTTTCCACTATGTGAAGTTGTATTAGAAGGTCAAATGTGGATTTATTTTGTAATTTTCCTAAATTACTGTATAAGCCCTGAAGAAATAGGTGCTTGTCCTCCTTTGTTTCAAAAGGAGAGAAGTCAATAAACCAAATAGAATTATAGTGTTAAAAAGTGGCATAAATTTCATCAAAATCAGTCCTAAAATAATACCTCCTTTCAAAATCAGTCACACTGAAAATTAAGACCTCACAGTTATAAGTTTTTCTGGATCTTATATAATTAGAAGCTGCTAAACCAGGGTATATTCATCCACTTGAGATACCGTTTTCTATCTATAGTCTTTCTATCTATAGTATCTTAACTGTTCTGATTTGGTTAATAGAGAAGATATAGCTGCTGCAAAAAAGAAAATAGCAGAAGCCAAAAACACTCTTCAACAATGGAGGAAATGTTATTTTGCTGTTCGTGCCCAAATTGAAGCATCGGGAACTGAACCACACTGGGAATTTGACCAGAAACGTTTATTTGGAAAAACAGATTATATGGCTTCAGTCTGTCAAGATCTGATTGATATTTTGCAGGTAGTACTATAGACAATAAATAAAAAGATTGTGTGATCACTGTTTTATTCTGTTTTATTCTATTTTAGTTTTGTAATTAAGACCTGAGCAGTGCCGTAGATTGCAACAAAGCTGCACTTCATGCTTGAGACAAAATAACAGTTCTCAAGCCACTGGCTGAGAAAAGATACTACTGTGTATGTTGTTGTTACCAACATAGAGACTTGTAACAAGTGTTTCACAGATTTGCAGTTTTGATAGTTTGCTAGTTTAACTGTATAATTTTAGATAAAATAAGCATTTAAATATACTACAATATAAAATTTGACCTATATGAATCAGTACATCAATTGCAGGATAACATATGAATGGAGAGCTGCCATGTTTAGGGTCACTTAAGTCTTCATGAAATGTAAATCACAGCAGGAATTGATCATTCTCTGAGGTGGTTTGGTTTATTTTAGGGAAATAGTATCAGAAAGATGTGTTAAAAGGCAAAAACCCCACCACTATTAAAGAGAACCTTTCTGGTATGCTCTTCTGAATTAACAGGTCACTGAAGAGTTTTACCATATATTTGGTCCTGAATTGAAAGCTGCCACAGGGAATCCAAACCATGTTGATGATCTGCTGATGAGGGTAAATGAGCTAACTAGGCCTGTTGAAGAACTGTCTTTTGACCCTTTTAACATCAAAAGTGCATGTGGCTGGAAATCAGTTATGGAAGATTTTAGAGAAGAAGTTATAGTAAGTACCATGTCCTGTGTCTCCCCCCGTTACTTCTATCTACACATTCCTTTCATTTAAAGAGAATATAAGTTTGCAAAAGAAGACAATGAATAAATACATAGATGAAAATGTCAGGAATTTGACCAAATTTTTAAGTCAGTGTCCTGTTTCCAAAGTAGTTTTGTTTATAGTTTTACTTCATCTTGAAAATGGTGAAGATGTCTGTTCATTGGCAGTTGCTGCAGCATGAACAGAGGCTCCATACGACCTCCTTGTATTCATGTGCTAGCATGTTCTCAGTCATGTCCTACAAAGAAGTAAAACTTTCTTTTCTGAATTCATTCAGTCCTTCACCCCTCAGCTAAGAATACCCACAGTGAATAAATTATGACATTGTTTTTGTGATTTATATACCTGCCCAGCAAACACACTGATTAACATTCATTTCCATCAGTTTATTAGTAATTTATAAGACAAAGCATAGTAATGATATGCTTGACCAGTATTATAGACAAGTATTTTTATTTTGCCTTCCTTTCTTGGTTTTGCAAGAGGAATCTCTATGTAATAGGATTTCTTGGTCTTCTTGTTTAGGTTATTGAAGAAGAGACTAAATGCTTTATTGATGAATCTTTTAAGACCCTTCGATCAGCAGAAGCTGCATTTGACGTACTGTTAAACTTGAAACACGTCCGCTCTCGTGAATCCATCAGTAAGCAGATGATGATGAAGTACAATGATATTTTGGACCAATACTGTAAAGAGGTATTGAAGTTTTCTTATGTAGTACATGCAACCCTTTACCTAGTGAAAATGAGAAATCTGTGTATATGTCTAAGTACCTGTATAATGTCATTTACTATCAGAAAGACTGTAAGGTTTTACAAAAGAAACATAATTGCTTTCACTTTTGGGAGACTGTTGGAGAAACAGTGTGATTAATTTGCTGAAATGGATGTGCATATTTGTGTATGGGAACCAAAATGTATTTACATTACTCTAAATGCAACAAGGCTTGGGGCTATTCCCTTACTTGTGCACAGCAGTTCCACAGTTGTCCTTCCTGAGGAAACAGATCTTTCACACCCTACAGTTTTCTGTATACCATGAGGTAACCATGAAGGCAGAAATAATTTCTGTCATGTTGAAGCCTGTATGTTGGAAAGCTTTGCATGTCATACCATTTTCTTGATATTTCAAAGAACATAGAGTTAATAAAATATAATCTTACAGAAAACACTGCCACAATCGCAGTTCCACAAGGTACAGAAAGGAAGACATTCTCTGTAATACAATTAATACAAACAAGAGATGCATGAAAAGAAAGAAAAAGGAATTGTTTTTATCCTGCTACTGGAATTAGCAGCTTGTGCAAGTTACATACTGACCATGGACAAGCCAGTGGAAAAATGATTCTTTGCAGTGTTTTATTCTCTTCTAGGTTGACACCATTAACCGAATCTTTGTTGAGAACCTCAAGGAGCCACCTTTGTACAAGAATCATCCTCCAGTGGCTGGAGCAATATACTGGTCCCGGTCCCTTTTCTATCGGATCAAACACACTATCATTCGATTTCAAGAAGTAGAGGAGTTGCTTGCTAGTGAACGTGGGAAGCAGGTATGTTGGTTCTTTTGAGATTTAATGAAGGAAAAAATCCTTTCTTCATACATTTCTTCTACAGATGTGAAAGTGCTCTTAGTGGGGTGGTTTCAAGAATATTTTTCCACACAGCAAGACATGTCAGACATGAAAAACTGATTGGGACCTTCCCACTGTTTCCGAGAGAGACAGTGACAGAATTCAAGAGCCTAAATTCTCCATTGCCAGTGTTAATTGCTAACATTACTTGCCCTCTTATTTAATAAAAATTAGAAACCATCCTGAGACACCATATTAAGACAGGTTATTTGAACATTCCTCATGATCTTTAAAATGAGTCTTTCCTTTCTAGGTAAAACAAATGTATCTTCAAGTGGCCAAGAAGATGAAAGAGTATGAAGATCAAAAATACAGTCAATGGAGAGATGAGACACAACATGTACTCCCACTCTTACTGAAAAATTCGCTGCTGACTGTCAGCATTGATGGGGCTGCAACCAATATTAATCCAGAGACTTCTGAGCAGGTAAGATAAAGGAAGACAGTAAACCAGACTTCTCTGCAGGGGAGAACTGAAACCTGTCTGATGGTCAGTGAGGTTGTTCTAAGAACAATGTTTTAAATACAGGTTTTGTAAAGTTCTGAGTTCAGAATTATCTGTGGTCCTTTATAAGATGTAGTCGCTGAATGACATGGCAAATGGGTGATGTTTCTCTATGTGCTCTTTTGTGCTGTAAATACTGTTAATTTTGGTGGGACATTACAATAAAACTTGGGACCAAAGTTAGTTAGAGGTAGGTAGGTAGGTAGGTAGAGCAGAGATCATGCAGAATCCTCTTCTAACTAAACTTCTGTCTGGCTATGAACTTCCGCTGGGATTTCTGTTGTAGCTGCTTGCAGCAGTGCGTAAACAGGTGATTTGGTTTGTTTCTTGTGGTGAGCTTTCACTTAAGAGGTAGTTGGGTACTATTTCTGGAACTAGAATGCTAAGGCTGCTATTGAAATGTAAAGGCATTTCCACAAGCTCTGAATGTCAGCCATGCTGACTTTTACATACTACCTTATCAGATGTCTCCAAAAACTAATCTTCTCCTTGCATTGTAACAGTTTGGTGTTCCTCTCCTTTCTGCTGCTTTTTCTTGTATTGCAGAGCTCTGTAAAAGAGGAGCCTGTCACGAAGAAAAGTGTCCACTTCATAGTGAATTTTTCTCCCTTAATCCAAGAGATTATCATTGAAACAAAGTACATGGAACAACTAGGGCTTCCAGTCCCAGAAACAGCAAGTTACGTGGCATTACAGGAAGACAAATATCTTAGGTAAGGCTGTTACAGAGAATTTCCTCACATGTAGATTTATAGCAGTGTTTCAAGTGATTTTACTCCAAATCAGAATGGGCTCTGAGACTTCAAGTTTGGAACTATGAGAGCTCTTAGTGACTTTTTAAAGGGTAAAATTACTAATGATCATGTTACAGTAATAAGCTTTTCTCTGGCACTGTCTGCATCCTTTACCCTGTAGGACTAAATTAACCTCTCATCAAAATCAGAGGAAAACCAAGGAAAGTAATTTGTTTTCCTATGAATTGTTAATGTAATTTTGATTTCAGCTCACACTTAAATTTACTGCTACTTTCTTCTTGTATAGCCTTGGATAAGTCTCTTTTGTCCACATTGTTACAGGCAGTTAGCACACAGGTGTGCTGATAAGAGCTCTAACTGGATTTTAAAGTTCACCTATTGAGTTCACTTCTGTGCTTCAAAGTGAAGCTGTCTTAAAAGCTTCTTCTGAGCTGGGGCAGGAGAGGTTTGTCTGACTGCTATAGGAGCCATATGAAAGTCTCCTTTTGTTTTTAATAGAAAATTAATTGCATTTATAGTCAATACATGTTCAGTATTTATTTCTGCAAATTTTGCTTTATGTGGAAGTCTGGAATGATGGAAGTGATTCTTTGATCTGGGTTCAGAGCTGTATTTCCAGAAAATCATGGCTTTTGTTTTGTTGTTGTTTTTACACTCCTTAGGTATACAGACAGATTGCAAAACATGCTGGATCAGTATCACAAATTAATGGAAACACTGAACGAAGCAGAAATCAACCTTCTTGATAACCATATTAAAAAACTCTGGGAAGTATTCAAATCAGGGCACAGCAGACTCAATTGGAACTCTTTAGGTAATGGAGATACTATTTTTAAATGACTGTAGATACTGATTTTCAGTTTAAAAATCTCTTCAGTTCTGCAGTCTATTCTTTATGCTGTGTGACAGCAGTGTATCCCTGAACGGTGCATCCTATTGCCATGGTCAGAGTCAGAATAGTAGATTAGACAAACTCTGATCCAGGAGGGTATTTCTTATGATTTTATTGTATTTAAAAAACTGAGTGGAAAGGGTCAGAGACCCTTAGGTAATAGCTGTAAGGGATCTAGATGAAGGATTAGATGAGAGATCATCTAATTTATCTTTCTGCAGAGCATGAGATCATTTTTAGAGATAAAGCCACATCAGGTTGTGGCAATTTTGATGCATTGGTGAAATATTTGTTAAATGAAAGGTTGTGATTTATTTCAAGGAATTGGTGACTTTATTTTCCGATGTACACAAGCCCTCAGGACATTTGAATCCCTTGTCCATCAGATTCATAATATTTCTGAAGACATAAGCAACAAACTTCTGTTCATAGAGTCAACCAATCTCTTCAAGTTCCCACTTTCAAAAAATGGTGATAAACTTCCTGGTAAGTCTTTCTATTTTCATTTCCAAGCTCTGAGATATTTTGTTTTGCTCTGTCTGCTAATTTGTGTTTTTAGTTGCTACAATGAACCCTTTTAAGTGTTACCAAAACTAGTTACAGCAGCATTTCATAGTGTGACAGGGGAAGCACAAGCAGAGCTTCAGTACCCTAAAGCTGACAGTGTCAATGATGGAAACATAAAGATGAGTATAAAATAAGATAATTTGATTTGTGTCTACCTTGCTTTTCGCCACTTCCCCCTACTTTTTCTTTAATTTCATTATCCTTCCTGTATGCAGTAGTGTAGTCTTAGTGCTGCAATGGGCATGGAGTGCCAGTTCCCTCTGGGCTGTCAGAACCAAAATGGGTTCTTCAGATGGAAATTGCAGTGAGGTGATTGCCCCTCAGGTCTCTGTCACTTGAGTGAACAGGTGATGGCTCAGATTTCTTTCAATGGTTTTTAAGTCTTACAAAGGTTACTTTCACATCTAATGGTTGCTATTAAATAATTGAATCCATTTTAAATCAGAGGGCTGAAATATTAATAAATTAAGCATTAATAAGTTAAGATTTTTTTTATCAGTATAAAAAATCACTTTCCTATTCACGGATCAAGGCCAGCTCATTATTCCAGTATGCAAGTCTCTTAGGTCTTTTGCAGTTAATAATGCTATATTTTGTATCTTTTGCAGAAGCAAGAGAATTTTTTGAGTATGTTATGTGTGAAAGAGCAAAAGATGTGACACACATGGTTAGAAAGTATTCTGCAATTCCACAATTGCTAATAAAAGTGGAAGGACGAGTCACCAGCACGAACAGTGGCAAATCTCCAAGATTAACTTCCTATTATGTGTACTGGGAAAACAGGATTTATCAGGTGTTGACACAGTTAATTGTGAAGTAAGTCAGTCGTTTGCTTTAATGGATTTTTAGTCTTTCATCTTCAGGTTTTTTCTGGATGTGTTGATCAGTATGTATACTGATACTCTGTTTAAACACCTCCATGGTTTGCAGTTGGAGATAGATTTGTGTTTGTATTGTTTCCCTCTGTGAAGAATGTAGAACTGATAGCAAGGTACAGGCGAAACCCAAAGCTTTCAGCCATTTCTTCTTATGATCCATGTCTTTATAATCTGGTCCATGCTCAGCTGACTTCACTGTGCTTTGTTAGCTGGGCTCTTGCAATAGAGTTGACCATAGTCTCAGGGTCCTTTTGCACGAGGGTACCCTCGTTCATTCCTTCCAATAGCTTCATTTATCTAGTCAAGCTTTTGCATTATATCAGTATTAGTGGGACAGTCTTGCTCTGATACACATCAGTGTTTCCAGCTGAAATCAGTGGTAACTTGACTTCAGACAGTTCTGCTTACAGATCTAAGCACATACCTGGTAATTGCAGCCTCTGTTGAGCATTTCCACTGAGGGCAGCACCTGGTTATTACAGACTTCGACATGATCTTTCTTTTCTTTTCCCAGGAATTTGCAATCTTTCAATGCAGCTGTTCTTGCAAATGTGCCACTGTTCCAAACAGAAGCTGTTTTATCTGTTCCTGAGATAACCTTGCGACCTAATGCCAGTGAGATTGACAAAATAACCATAAAGTGTATCCGAGACTGTGTTGAGGTCACTAAGGTGATTTTTGATATTTACTTGTTGCCGGAGTTTGCTTGTGAGTGTAATGAATTAATCTTGCTTTATGTTTGGGCAAGCATAAATGTCAAGGGACGATTCATATCACTTTGTCTTGAGATCAAAACATCCAGTACATTGTTTTAATTTACAGACTGTCTTAATTTTGCAAATTGATGACAAAGGAAAAAAGAATGCCATAAGTGCAATTTTTACTCAGGCAAGATTATTTGTTACTTTGCAGCAGTTTTGCCACTGTAAGGATATGATTTGGTTCTATAAATCAGCATACATCAGAAAGAAATACGTTTCAGATTGCACTGCAATCTGAATCTAGTGTTTCTGGTGTATGTATAAGATGGTAGAATAAGGAATGTGAGTAGTCTTCAGTATATCACAGCTCTTCTTGAAAGCAGCATAAAACCAAATCAGAAGTGTTGGGAGAAGGGCATCCAGGACACATCTGGGACAGCAGGTTTACAACAGATGAAATATCTGGCTTGCTGGCAAAGATGTAGCAGTGTTTCCCTGCATAAGTATGTTCACATTGAACTGCTTTCCAGAGAAGAAGCCAAATATTGTGACAGCATTCCTGCCTTGTGCTGATGGAGAAATAATTCCACATGTCATCTAAAACCAGTAAATTTAGATTAAGTGTCTCTCCTATGCTCAAATTTGCTGTCCTGCTCCATTGCAGCATCCAGCCTTTTTCATCTAATACCTATTTCTCTGTGTCATGCAGTCTGAGTAATAAATGGAAAGGTTTTGTTAGGATTAAATTAACTCTTAAGTTTATGGGAAATGCAATCTCTTTTTTTTGATGTCAGAAAAACAATTGATTTGGGAAATCATTTACACCACTTCCTACATAGTCTCCTAAATAATGGTGAATTTCTTCACTGAAAAGGTTGTCAAGCACTGGGACAGCCTGCCCGGGAAAGTGGTTGAGTGTTGTGGCATGCAGGGCCATGATTCAATAGTGTGAATTTGGCAGTGTTAGGTTTATTGTTAGATTCAATGATCTTAAAGGTCTTTTCCAACCTAAAGGATTCTGTGACTCTATGGGTGATTGACTAAAATGACTCTTTACAAAGTAACTTTTTTTCAACCCTGTCTTGAAAACTCCAGCACTTTGTACGATGGATGCATGGTACATGTATTGAATGCCCTCCTCAGCATGTTGAGGAAGATGAAGCTATCACTTTCAGCTTTTATACCGACATCTCCCAGAACCCTCTGATAGTTGAACAGGCTGTTCTCATCATTCAGAATGTCCGCAAACTCCTGTCTTCTCTCAATAAGTATTTGAACCAATGGAAGAGGTACCACCTGCTGTGGAAGGTGGACAAAGACGTAGCCATGGAGAAGTTAGCTGCAGAAAAGGCTGCTTGTGTCACCTTTGATGACCAATTTCAGTACTATTTAAAGACAGCTCAAGAAGTGATTCAACAGCCCATGATTAAAGATGAACAATGCATCAGGCTTCAGCTGGCTCCTTTGGCCTGCACAGTGGAGGAGAATGCTAGAGGCTGGGTGATGTCACTTGGAAAGTTGCTTAATGAGTCTGCAAGACAGGAACTCTTCAGTCTTCAGGAGGAGATTCAGGTAGGTGTTTTCAGCTTGGTTTTATTATCTTTATCACATGGACTGAAAATGAATCTGTAAGTTATTTACTTGTATTTGACTCATCATTATGATTCTGCCTAATTGCTTTGTCAGTGTTGCTTCTGGAAGCCATTTTTACTTTTTACAGAGATTAACAGAGGATCTTCAGAAATCTCCTGATTCCCTGGAAGATTTCAAAATTGTCCTTGGTGCGATTTCCAGCATCAAAAGTATGTCCTTCAAAGTGGAAGTGAAATATTTGGACATCTGGGAGAGATACCGAACTCTTGCAATGTACAATATTCCAGTAAGTGCATGTCTCTTAAACCATTTCAGATGTGAGCTAGGGGCACAAATGCCTCTCATGTGAATGAATAATTGTTTTCCTCTTAAGACATTTCACAGAATCACAGTATTGTTCAGGTTAGAAGGGATGTCTGGAGAATGTCTGGTCCAGTTCTCTTTCTCCAAACAGTATCTCCACTTTAAAATGGACACATTGCATGTGTTGAAATCTGATTCAGATCACTTCAATGCTGATTTTGTGTTTTGCACATTTATAATTTGAGCACCTATTCCTCTGGTTTTGGTGGCAAAGTATTTCTTGTGAGATACATTACCTGTTTTGTTTCAGGTAGCTAAAGAAGAGCAAGACATGGCCAACAAGATTAAGGAAAAGTGGGATACCCTCTTCTATGAATCATCAGTAGTTGATCACAACCTCAGAGACATAAAAAACGCATTCACAAAGGTAACTTTTGTAATTAATATTGAGGAAATTCAGAAATGGAAAGGAAAACCATTTAAACACCTTTCTCTTCAGATTACACAGTGTGGTGGTTTAAACCCAGCCACGCAGCTCGTTCACTCACTCAACCCCCCCTTTCTTTCCTCCCCCCCCCTCCTTTGCTGAACCCAGGACACACAGCAACAAGTTGAGGACTTTGGCAAAGAGACAGAAGATTTCTTCCATAAATTTGTGACTGAGGGGCCTGGTTCTGTTGGGGAAGATCTTGATAAAGGTAAATCGATTAATGTGTGAAAAGTAGTGTCTTAAGGATACTACTAGTCTTCAGACAATTATTCAAATGTTATCTAAACCAAGGAAATTGTGCGTTCCTGGTTAACATACAAACTGATCAACTAGGAATGTGAAATCTTTAGTGCTATAACTTGTACAGACTATGTACGAATCCTGTCTTATTTATTCCCGATGATCCCTAGGATTGTTTATCTAAAAATATTCCTCTCCTTTCCCAGGATTGGAACTCATGGCCAGTTTTGAAAAAGAACTGGAAAAACTGGAAGATAGATGTCAAGAGCTGAGCAGTATCGAGAAACTTTTTGATTTGCCAGTTTCAATGTACCCTGAGTTAATGAAAGCACAGAATGATGTGAAAGGTCTAAAGCAGGTCTATGAAATTTATGCATTACAAAAAGTAAGTATTGCACTCTGAATACACAGGTGCAGACACAGGCAAACATATAGAAAAGGTGGGGAAGAGAAGAAGAGGCTGCATTGTCCTGTATTTTTGATCAACCTTGTCCTAAGCCTTTGCGTGAAATTAGCTGTGACCTGTAATGGACTGTCACCATGAAATGATTGTAATGATGTTAGTACAGGACTAATAATGTCTCATAGTGGATCAAACACACACTCTTATGAGATAGGAACAGACCTCCCCCTGCCTCTAATAATTGTTGGGTGCATGAGTCTCCTGATCATTTCAGTGGAATTACATTTGGATACAGGATGTGTACAGGTGACAATGGGTATCTCAGGCTTTAACTCAACTATTTCTACTGAGTTTTATTTTCCCAAAATTAAAATGCCCTGTGAAGTGTGCTCTTAAGTATGCTTTTCCTCTTCTCTGTATTTCCTTTTGATTGTTTCTTATACAACTGGTTGTGTTTGGCTAGGAATCTGTCTTGAACAGGAACCTGTCTACTCCTCTATAAATGTTAATGCAATTACGTCTACATCCTGACTGTGGTCTCTAGATCTTACTGTAGTGGAAAGATTATTTCGTTTTGGTCAGAACTAAAAGGAAATTTGATTTTTTAACTCCTAATGACCTTGTTCCCAGGCAGCTAAAGACAAATGGTCTCAGACACTCTGGGTAGACCTCAATGTCCAGGTTCTTCAGGAAGGAATTGAAGGATTTCTTAAAGCCTTTCGAAAGCTGCCTAGACAAGTACGTGGTATGCCAGTTGCCTTTCACTTGGAAACCAGAATGAAGGCATTTCGAGACTCTGTTCCTTTGTTGCTTGACTTGAAAAATGAAGCTTTAAGAGAAAGGTTTGCTTTGATTTATTTAAATAATTTTATATAAATAGTAAGATTTTTTTCTTCTGTTAGAACTTTAAATTTCAGTCACTGTGGTCATACCATGTGCTGTAGCTTGAATCTTCACTTCCTGCATTATGAACTTGTGTTATATGCAAAGTGACTACAATGGCTAAGATTCTTTGTGTATTCAAGGTACTGGTTCTTGTTTAAACAGCAGTGTGCTAAATGTGGTTTCGTTATTATATATTAAATTACAGGTTTTTTGATTTTTACTGTATCTTGGTGGTTGGTACAGTTGTTGATGTGTCAATTTAAAACAGGCATTGGCAAGAACTTATGGAGCAAACAGGAATACATTTTGAAATGACAACAGAAACATTCACTTTGGAGAGTATGTTTGCTATGGAACTTCACAGATACTCAGATGTTATCAGTGAAATAGTCGGAGCTGCTGTTAAGGAACTTGGCATTGAGAAGGTAATGTGAAAAATGAGAATAAAACTAAAAAGACACAGATGTCAACAGCCTTGAAAATCTTCGAGATTTTTATATTGACATGGCAGCATGTTCAGCTATCTTCAGGGAGCTGCTATGATGTAACTGATGGCAATTAAGATCAATAGCTTTGTTAATAAGCTCCCACGTGGCACGGACTTGTAGCTGTCTTACCTTTGGCAGCAGTATATTGGATTTTGTTATCACAATAAGCAAGTTTGGCCTGTGAAAAAGGATCTGAAGAAGTACCCATTCTGTTGCATCATCATGTTTTGAAATAGACTCTTTATAAATCAGAGTTAGAAAATCTGGGTGAAAATTTTGCTGAATCATTTATTTTTTATGCTAAGATTATGCTTCTGTAGGTGTTGGAGACTGAAACATGCGTCTTTTTATGCTCACATGCAGGGTATGAAGGAAATAACAGAAACATGGGAAAACATGAAATTCACTGTACAAGAGTACTTCAAAGGCATGGAGAAGCGAGGCTTTATTCTGGGCTCTGTAGAGGAAATTTTAGAGACTCTTGATGACAACAATGTCAATCTTCAGAGTATTTTGGGCAGTCGATTTGTGGCTCCTTTTTTTTCAACCGTCCACCACTGGGAAAAAACTCTGTCATTGATTGGTGAAGTAATTGAGGTAGGAAAGAAAATGCTGGAGTAAATAAGGGATGTGTGTTACTTGTAATCAGGGTTTTCTGCTGCGTTTTCGTCTCTGAATAGCAACATTTGATTCTTAGATCTGGTCGGTGGTTCAGAGAAAATGGATGTACCTGGAAAACATCTTTATTGGTGGCGATATCAGATCACAGCTTCAAGAGGAAGCCAAAATATTTGACAGCATAGACAGCCTGTTTAAAAAGGCAAGTAACTGACTTGACTTGTGATCAGCATTACTATTTAGTGCGTTTTGCTTCCACTTCCATAGTTTGCTGTAGTCTTCTGTGTCATTTGTAACACTGAGAATGGTATGTTGTAATGAATTGAATATGAGTTTGGGGAGCTCAGATACATGCTTATGCTTGCATGACTTCGGATACAGCTGTTGCTTTTACAATAGCATCTCCATGCTCTCAGCTTTGAAAGCATACTATCACCATGTTTGCATAAAACGGAGCAGCAATGGGAAAACATATTTAAAACTGTTTCACTTCTGTAAGAACCTACACTGCTTGTGCAGCTTGTGTGCTTTTTCACTGGTTAAATATGATTTAGTATAATCTATTGCTGTTCAGTCTTTTCTAAACTTTCTTTTCTCTCTGTGTAGATAATGGATGAAACTGTAAAAGACCCAACAATAAAAACATGCTGTGAAGCCCCAGATCGTCTGTCAGATCTCTATCATATAAATGATGTGCTGGAAAAATGTCAGAAAAGCTTGAATGATTATTTGCACTCCAAGCGAAATGCTTTCCCAAGATTTTTCTTTATATCTGATGAGGAGTTGCTTAGTATCCTTGGCAGTAGTAACCCGCTTTGTGTCCAGGAACACATGATAAAGGTACAAAGTCTGCCTGCTCACAGTGCCTTGTGGTGCTTTAAAAAGTTTAACAAACTGTACCGTACATGCTGTTAAGGGTGTGCTAATACTTACTGAATACAGAGAGCAACCTGGCAGCATCTTAAATAAGCTTCTGAATAGCCAAATCAAATGTGATCAATTGACTCTTCTTGCTCTGATAGCACAGTAGCAGTTATGAAAGAGAGAAGGTTGGTAGAGGTGCATTCAAGATGCACCCAAATGATCAGTCATTATAGGACCTTCCTGGGGAAAAAAATCAATGGGCCAAGCCATCTTGTTTACTCTGCAGTTGATGCATCAGAATACATATATCAGCATTTCTATTTGATTACTTAGGAGTCATTTCTCTTTAAAATCCATGGAATATTTTTTTCATGATTGAACATGGGCTAGACACACATCTTTGAAGCTTTGTTTCTAAAATGCCAGTGAATTTCCCTGTTGGTGCATTTCAGATGTATGATAACATAGCCTCTCTGAGGTTTGAGGATGGTGATAATGATAAGAAAATTGCAGCAGCCATGATTTCTGCTGAGGGGGAGGTGATGAAGTTCCAGAAGGTTGTACCTGCTGAAGGCAGAGTGGAGAACTGGATGACAGCAGTGCTGGAAGAGATGAGACGAACGAACAGACGCCTGACTAAAGAAGCTATTTTTCGATACTGTGAAGACAGAAGCAGGTGAAACAATCAGTGTCAAGATAACAAATACCTCATGTGACTATGAGCCTGTAGTGCAGAGAAGAATCAAGACTTGATTTTTCAGTGTTTAAACAATTTAGCCTGTATTTCTGTGTGTGGAGGGAGACGGATACATGCAAATGCAGTATTTTAACTAACCAGAAAGAGCTGTGGTATCTTTCCTATATCATTTCCTAAGTCTTGAGTTATTTTTAGTGTTGTGTGCACAGTATGTTTTTCTCACGATGAATTCCACTTGGCCGTCTTTACACATGGAATAGGCAACTTTTCTATTAGAGCATTCCCTAGGCTTTTGAAATACTACAGTAAACCTTGACAGCATTCTGTACATACCTCTGAAGTTTGGCTCATGTTGTAGTCCTTAGAGAGGTTTTTTTTGATTTTCCAATTGGTTACATTGAGTAAACAGTAGCTCAGCTCCCTCTCTCCATGTGTTTTCCATAGAGTTGATTGGATGTTGCTCTTCCAAGGCATGATGGTGCTGGCTGCTAATCAGGTGTGGTGGACTTGGGAAGTAGAGGATGTCTTTCGGAAAGTGAAGAAGGGAGAAAAACAGGCAATGAAACTTTATGCTCAAAAAATGCATAAGCAAATTGATGACCTGGTTGCCCGCATTACAATGCCTTTGAGCAAAAATGACAGGAAAAAATACAACACTGTTCTCATTATTGATGTTCATGCCAGAGACATTGTCGATACATTCGTAAGAGACAGGTAAACACTCCCCAACCTACTGAGAAAATACAAAAGGCATGAATTGTAGTCCCATCCTTTAACCTCATGTGAGCAAGTCTCTTTTCTGTAGCATCCTGCAGGCTCAGGAGTTTGAGTGGGAAAGCCAGCTGCGTTTCTACTGGGATCGGGAGCCAGATGAGCTCAATGTGCGGCAGTGCACTGGTACATTTTCCTATGGCTATGAGTATATGGGTTTGAATGGACGTCTTGTGATCACTCCACTTACAGATCGTATTTATCTCACACTCACACAGGTATATTTCTAGGGAACAGTCTTTACCAACAAGCCCTTTCAAAATGCACTTCTAGGCAATCCCATAACTGTTTTATTGCCACTTCCTGTTATCTTCAATGTGAACACTAATGTGTTTGAAATCAATTGTGATATCCTTCTAAACAGATTTGAGTTCTCATTATTTTGGCTTACTCAAAGATAATGTATAACGCATTCATAGGTAAAATTTAAGGCTTCTTGTACCTAAGGGTTCATTTGTGATTTTGTGACCAACCTAATATAAATGTAATCTGTCTCCAAAGGCTTTGTCAATGTATCTGGGAGGAGCACCAGCAGGGCCAGCAGGTACAGGGAAAACAGAAACAACCAAGGATCTGGCCAAAGCACTGGGCTTGCTGTGTGTAGTGACAAACTGTGGAGAAGGCATGGATTTCAAAGTAAGAGCTAAAGATCTGTGTTCTCTGATAAGGTGCCAGTTACTGCTTTTTTTCAGTGCCCAGGATAAGAGCATATTCTGAACTTTGGCATAAGTACCTCCCTTACTGATACCATGCTGCTTAATAATGAAATATGGTAAAAATTGTCTATTTTTAATAAATTCCTGAAGGAGCTTCAAGTGCTTTCAAGCAGGGGAACAATGACTAGATAATATGTGTTTAAACTCAACACAGGCAATCTGCAGTTGGCAAATAATTATTGCAAGATATTGTAACAGATTGCTAACTCCTGCATGTATAAATATCCAGAATCATTACCTAGTCATTAGGGTTTTATCATACTTGTTGATGCTGAATGTTTTCTACATTCATTGCTGAGAATTTTTGTCTTCTTGTTCTTGTTTAGGCAGTTGGTAAAATTTTGTCTGGTCTCGCTCAGTGTGGAGCTTGGGGCTGCTTTGATGAGTTCAATCGTATTGATGCTTCCGTGCTGTCAGTAATTTCTTCTCAGATTCAGACTATTCGAAATGCTTTAATGAATCAGTTGAAAATATTTCAGGTAAACATTAACAGAGAAGAGTAACTGTGAAGGCTGATCTTGTTTTTGAGGCCAAGATTCAGGCTTAGATTCCATCATTAGATCAAAGGGCTGCTGCTTCTGTAATTCATTTGTGCTGAACATGTCAAACTCCAGAGTGTGTACTCTCTGTTTCAGAGATGTTAAATCCTTGCTGATTTGCTAATCCTTTGCTAGGTTCTTCCTTTGGGCAGTGGGTTAAAAGTAAGATAAAAAGGGTAATGGGAAGTAAATGGGGTAATGGTATAGTAGTAGTTAGGAAGAGGAGTAACTTAATTTGATGTTTATTGGAATTCAGAGCTCTCAAACAGGAAATTGGATTGAGAAGTGTGAAATGTCTTGATATTGATGCGGAAGATACATTCATCCCACTGTTTCTATCTGGATGACTATCTCAAACTAAGTACTTTAACATACTGTTCTAAGTGGGTGCATGAGAATTGCTGGTTTTCTCTTTAAGCAAATAGAACTATTTATTTTATTCCAAATACACAGTGTTCTAACAGTATCTTATGCCTTTAGTTTGAAGGACAAGAAATTAGCCTTGATAGCCATGTGGGCATTTTCATTACGATGAATCCTGGTTATGCTGGTCGGACCGAGCTCCCTGAGTCTGTAAAAGCTTTGTTCAGGCCTGTAGTTGTTATTGTACCAGATCTTCAGCAAATCTGTGAAATCATGCTCTTTTCTGAGGGTTTCCTTATGGCAAAGGTAGGAAGATTTTATTGCTACCCATACACATGTACACACCAATGCCTTGTTTGGCTGTCACTTACACACTTGTGATTGTCTGACTTTAATCTCAAACAGGTCCTTGCCAAAAAGATGACAGTGCTATACAAGCTAGCGAGTGAACAGCTTTCTAAACAACATCATTATGATTTTGGACTGCGGGCCCTTAAGTCAGTGTTGATAATGGCTGGAGAACTGAAAAGAGGATCAGAAGACCTCAGTGAGGTAGATTTGCTGCTTTAGGTACCCTGGGCAGATCATCTTTTTCATTAGGAAGAGACTGTGTTTACATATCTCCTGTAGTTTGCATTGGAAAGAGGCACATTGCTGGTGTCATCTTATTTCTCTGTTCTTACTGAGTTTTATCATGCCTTCTGCCAGGAAGATACCATCAGAACTCAAAGTAGGGAAATCTATAGAAAAAGAAGTATTTTATTTCCTGTTAAGTCCAGGATGCAAATAGCCAGATGAGTGTTTCTGGATGAATAGCAAAAGCTGTTTTTTGAACAGCAAGTGCTCCAGTTGTTAACTGAAAGGTTTTCACTACTTCATTGCTTTTTATGGCTTTCTGTACACCTATTTGTTATTTCTGTGTGTATGGTTGTGACACCCAGATGCCTAGGGAAATTCTTACTCAAATTTCTTCTTCAAAACTTGGAGGCAGATGAAGGAAACTCCTCTGTAAAATTATGTACAGATGCACATTGCAGGTTGGCAGGAAATTGGGGTCTAAATAATGCTCTCAAGAGGACCACAGAATTCAGGTATGTTCATACCCAATAACATTTGATGTTATTTTAACATCAAATCAGGGAAGCTGTGGTCTGAGTCACTCCAGCCATTTGGCATTTAGTTAATATGGTAGAAAAAGGCAATGTATTATTCTTTGCTATTGGTCTGCTTAATTTTCGTGAAATAACCAGTGTTTCCACTAGTAACTAATGCTGAGAAAACATTCTCAAAACTGTACTAAAGTAATCAGGCAATAGTTGTAAGAGGTGTTTGATATTACTACATATTAACTAATTGGTTAGCTATTTAGTAAAGATTGATTTTGCTATGTTTTGTCTAGGAAGTTGTACTGATGAGAGCTCTACGAGATATGAATCTTCCTAAATTTGTGTTTGAAGATGTACCTCTCTTCCTTGGCCTAATCTCTGACCTGTTTCCTGGCCTGGATTGCCCTCGAGTCCGCTACCCTAACTTTAATGATGCTGTAGAACAAGTGCTGGAAGAAGGGGGTTATATTGTTTTACCAGTCCAGGTACAAGAAATACTAATTGCTCGAGTTTTTGTTGTAAGCATTAAGCTGCATATGCGCTGCTGGGATGGCTCCAGGAAAACTTGTCTGGTGTAGACCTGCTGATTTTGTCCATAGAGGAATTATGGACAGCAGTCTATTGAATCCATATTTATTTTTCAGGTGGATAAAGTAGTTCAGATGTATGAGACAATGTTAACTCGTCACACTACAATGGTAGTTGGACCTACTGGAGGTGGCAAGTCAGTTGTCATTAATGCTTTGTGCCAGGCCCAAAACAAGTGAGTATAGAATTTGGTGTATGGAAATCAGGTTGTAAGATGGTATAGACTGCATTATTCAGCCCTGTGTAGTCATGACAGGATCAGTAGCTAACCATAATATTTACTTGGGTGAAGAATGCAACATGGTATTGTGTCATTTTAATATTGCTTTTCGTGCTGTATCTTTAGGCTGGGATTATCTACAAAGCTTTACACACTGAACCCTAAAGCTATGAGTGTGATTGAGCTTTATGGGATCCTTGACCCTACCACCCGAGACTGGAGAGATGGAGTCCTGTCAAACATATTTCGGGAGATCAACAGGCCTTCTGACAAGAAAGAGCGAAGGTGAGCAGCTAGAAACCAGCATGATGGGTTTTAGATACTGAATTTTAAAGCTTTTATTTTATTTTTTAAATATTTGATACCATCATTTAAAAAACAAACACTAAATAAATAGGAAGTTTCCAGGGGTCTTTCTGCCTTCTGTGAGTTCCTCAGTGAGATGGCTTATAAAAAATGGATGGGAGGTTTCAAAACAGCTGGACTGACATTGTCACCACTGATGGCACATCTGAATTCTGAAACATGTTAGTAAAATCAGAGATTAGTCAGTGCCTCTTGGTTCCCGTATCCACAGGTACATTCTGTTTGATGGAGACGTGGATGCTCTCTGGGTTGAAAACATGAATTCTGTCATGGATGACAACAAGTTATTGACCCTGGCAAATGGGGAGCGGATTAGACTTCAGTCACACTGTGCCTTGTTGTTTGAGGTAAGGAATGACTGTACTGCTTAATACATGGGAAGGGTTAGAAACAGATGGGTCTACAAAGCCTGACAAGCTGGTACTGTAGCTGTTCTTTGTTTAAGTGTATGATTATTTTGTATGATTATTTTCTAGGTTGGTGACTTGCAGTATGCATCTCCTGCCACGGTATCCCGCTGTGGAATGGTCTTTGTAGATCCAAAAAATCTAAGATACATGCCCTACTGGCAGAAGTGGGTCCAAAACAGAGAAAATGAGGTGGGAATTTCTATACTTGTTCAGAAAGAATTAAATACTGAACAGTAGACAGCTGCAAAAGAAAACCTTCGTAAAGGCAGTCTGATTTTCTGAAAACAAATCTAATCACTAGGAATGCAGCAGAGGGCTGAAGACAGTTCCCAGCTTTTATAACTTCTGATTGTTTCTGAGAACCAAGAAAACAGTTAGCTGATTGCCAAAGAGCTAACAGTGAGATTGCTTAGGTCCCTGTTTCTTATATTTGGTTTAAAAACTCGAGTCCAAAGGGAACTGAAGACAGCTTCCTTGCTATGAATGCAGATCCTCACCTGCTGAAAACCCAGTCCATGTAACAGTGTCACATTTCTTCGTGTGACCAAACCCTGTCTTTGGTAGAAGTGATCCCTTCAAGAACAATCATACTTGATCAGCCAGGTATTGATGAGAAGCTCTTCTGTCAAAAATCTGCTTTTGAGGTTTCTGTGTGCTGAATTATTGTCCTTTTTGTTCCTCAGCAAGAGAGAAATGATTTGAATCGTCTCTTTGAAAAATACGTGCCCTGCCTTATTGATATGATTATAGAGGGAATTGTGGATGGCAGACAGGGAGCAAAGCTGAAGACCATTGTTCCTCAAACAGATTTAAATATGGTAAGGAAGAGAGAATAAAGGTTGAAAAAGTTTACTAAGAAGAGAAATGGAAAGATGGAGAGATTAAAAATCTCCCAAAGAAGGTACAGGAGTGTCTCTGGTGAAATGTCATTTGCTAGTGATAAGCAATAATAACCAAGAGACAAAAGAAGCAGTCAGTTCCTACCAGTGCTTTTCTACTGACATTAATATGCATATCAATAGATCCACCTGCAGGGAGAAATGATCAGCAAACACTCAAACAGTGGAAAACATATCAAGAGTTTTCATTCATCTGAGTGACGATTCTGTTTACAGTTTTGTCTTGTTTTACGACAGGTGGTGCAGCTGGCTATGATGCTGGAAGCTCTAATTGTGGTACCGCATGATGATCCTGGTGTTCTGGAATGTTTTTTCTTGGAAGCTTTGTATTCCTCCTTAGGTGCTTCTCTTGTTGAAGCTGGGAGAATTAAGTTTGATGAAAACGTTAAACGTATTTCCCGCTTGTCTACTGTTAATGATGACAACACCCTGGCTAAGCCAGGGGAGCTGCCAGGTAGGATCTTGTCATAATTTATTTTGAATCCCAGTAATTGCTTACATTAGAAAAGTATTAGTTTCCATGAAGGTGGAACATCGTTCTTCCTTCCAGCTAAGTTATCCTGGCTGCAAAATACACTTTCTGAAGGACTATCAGTAAAAACTATATAGAGATACTGATGCTAGATGACTCTCAGCTGTGCTCACAGAACAGTAATTTTCTATGCCAAGCTAAAAAGATAAACACTGAAAGGAAAAATAAAATGTGAAAGGAAAGCCAGTGGAAGATGCTTAAAAAGCAGTAGCATGATCCAAGTGCTGGACTAGGAGAATTTTGGTTGATGTTTTACTGAGCTAAATGACAAGTAAACAGAACACAGTGTTACCCAGCTTGGTCCAGAATCTTACCCTGCACTTTTATCTCAATCACATTGTTTTCCTATGAAATATTTCAGTGTCCTAGGAAACTTGCAGTTGCTTAATGGTTTGCAGGTCAGCTGCCAACTTTGTATGACTTTCATTTTGATGCATCTAAAAAGCAATGGGTACCGTGGATGAATCTTGTTCCTGAATATATTCATAACCCTGAAGTGAGATTTCGTGACATTCTAGGTGAGTAAGATAAAATACAGTGATGATATGCCTTTAATTTATTACATGCTCCCACTGAGTGCGTGGCACTTGACATGAGACACTCTCTTTCTGTAGTGAGGGTCATCTGCTAAGGTTCCGTTTCTTGTGATGGCACAAATCAATTTCTTTAATGTTCTTGCAATAGTAGTTCAGCATGAATAGAGTTGATATTTACAGCACTGTGTAATAAAGAAATGAGGAAAGAATAAAAGCTTGTTTCAGTTAATAAGGCTTATTAGGAGCTATCAATGCCTTTTACAAGCATGAATAGCACCAGATTCACAGTCTGATCTAGCAGAAACTCTTGGAAAAATGTCAGCTCCATGGTTCAAGTGGATAAAAATTACATTCATAAGGCTGTTATTGGTTGTTACTTTAAGCACTGTATAATGGTGACAGTTGCTTTTCATAGTTAAAGACAAACTGAGGCATGTTACTTTATAGTAATGCTTCAGTAAGATCAGGTTAACTTCACTGATACAAATAATTATGTGATCTCTGAAGTTGCTCCAAATGGCAGGCTATTCACATAGAAAGAAATTAATATCTGTAGAGTTCTGGGAACATGCTTATGATCCAAATAAATCCTGATTATATCCTTGAAATACGGATTAAATGGAGCTTAGCCAGTCCTTACCCTCCTTTATGGAAGGTAACTTCTTTTTTAATATATCTATAGGAGAAAAGATCCCAATGATAAAAGATGAAAAAATGCATGAGCAATTAAAAATCTCTTTCCACATTGTTAGTGAGTTGATATTTCAGATCGTGTCTTTGTGCAACTGCATGTTAATAGCTTGAGAGTCTGATCCAGTACTATTCTATAAATATAAATCCCCCAGCTGTACTGCATTTTAATTTAACCTGCTGTCCTATTCATGATCTTTTTCAGTGCCTACGGTGGATACAACACGCACTACCTGGTTACTAGAACAGATGGTAAAAATAAAATGCCCAGTTGTTCTTGTAGGTGAATCTGGTACATCTAAAACAGCAACCACACAAAACTTCCTAAGCAATCTGGACAAAGACCTTTATGTATGTATGACGCAGTTTGCCTTGTTTTAAAGCTTCCTTTTCATTCTTTGTGTGTTAAGTTTGCACTGGAAGGCCTGAGACTGTGGGTAGCAATATTGACTTCAGTAACGTGACTGCAAGCTCCAGACCCAAAGTGCATGATTCATTGATAATCCTTCAGGAGCAAAGATGTTTTATTCTCTTCTAATACATACAGATTCAATTTTATTGAAGTGCTAAGATTGGAATTACTTTTCATTGTCCCTATTTCAAGTGAATAAATGGACAAGAGAAGTGTTTATATGTAATATAACGGATATTTTTGAATGCTCTAGCTAAAAAAAAAATAGGTAAAACTCCATTTTTCTCCATTTCCCTCCCTTTTCAGCTACTGCTAACAATTAACTTCTCTTCTCGTACCTCATCATTGGACATTCAGAGAAACCTGGAGACAAATGTAGAGAAACGAACTAAAGACACTTATGGCCCTCCAATGGGAAAACGTCTCATTATTTTCATGGATGATATGAATATGCCAAAGGTAAGCTGCCAGTAGTTTTCAAGGAAGTATAGAGACACTTGGGGTGGCATTGACATGATCCCTTCATACACAGATCAAATGAGATTCATAGTATGTACATACCTGGATTTCAGCTTAGGACCTTCAGAACAGTTGGATTTGTATGCAGTAGGGGTTGTTTCTATCTGTAACAATGTTTGTACCATATAAAAGAGAGATACTGTTGGGTCATTTCTTTATGCCATTAAAATCATGTTTCTGTGGCCTGATACTGGCTGCAAGTTATGTATTGTAGAAACTATACTTTTCTCTTTACAAAAGTGGTGAAAGAGTAGATGCACATTTAGTTTACCTTGGAGAAGAGGCGCTTTGCCTGTAGGAGTCGTTAGAATGAATGTTCACAATCAGTGCCAGAGCTTTTCAAAGTGTCACTTGGTCCTTGTAATGTTCTCCTGAGTATGGAGCACAATATTTCTACCTTTATAGCAGTAATTGGCATGCTGATGCACTGTGCTCTAAATGTCTTGACTCTTTTGTATCACAAAGGTTGATGAGTATGGCACACAGCAACCCATTGCCCTGTTGAAGCTGCTGCTAGAAAAAGGTTACATGTATGACCGTGGTAAGGAGATGAACTGTAAATTTCTTCGAGACCTGGGTTTTATTGCTGCCATGGGAAAAGCTGGAGGAGGTCGGAATGAAGTTGACCCTCGATTCATCTCACTCTTCAGTGTTTTTAACATAACTTTTCCTTCTGAGCAATCACTGAACCTGATCTATGCCTCCATCCTGAAAGGCCACACTGCGGTAATTTCACTGTTTTTAAAGGATTGCTCAACAGTTTTCTGTTTTAAATAGGCAGGTGTTTCTGTGGTATCACAAGACCTGAAATCTTCTGTTATCAGGCTTTCTTATATTTAGAACTTCATGCAAAGTTTCCCCTTCCTCTTCTCTTGCTCAATGGGTTTACACTGTTTTGATGAATTCTTGAGTAATACCTAAACATTCAAGTCAGTAGATAACATATAAACCTGGTGATTTTCATAGGTTGAAACCTACGAATAATTTGGTTAGAGTTCCTGTAACCTAATATACAAAGGTCAGGAAACTCTACCCTGAATGACAGGGAAAAATGTAGTGTAATGCAGCACACTACATTACTAGCAAGTAATTTGCAACAGTTAAATCAGAAAATAGCTGTTTATCTTTTGCTCTGGAAGTACTGTGGAAATTCCAGTCATTGATGTTCTTTTCAGCACTGTGCAAGTTTGGGAATGAAGATGAAGGCTGCCCAAAACATTGAACTGCAGAATGTTCATAATACACAGGAATATGAATCTCTGAATACATTTGCCCTCAGTTATTTTGGCAATACACCAAGCAGGTTTAAAAGCTGGAAAGCAGAATATACTTAATAGCACTGAGTTCTCCCTGGGCAGTCTCATGAAAACACCTCTTTTTTCTCATGTTTGCAGATATTTAATGAGTCTATATCAAGCATCTCTGACAAGATTACTGCATGTACTTTGGAGCTTTATAAAATGATTATCTGTGACCTACCCCCTACTCCTTCCAAATTCCATTACATTTTTAACCTGCGGGATCTCTCCAGGGTCTATAATGGTCTCGTTCTTACAACTCCAGAGAGGTAAGAAGATAAAAATTGCCTTCAGTGATCCTAAACCTATTTACATTGCGTGGTTAAGAGCTAAGATGAGGTAATTTGGTACATGAAATCAGTCACATTTAGTCACTTTTTGTCGTACCTTTGCCACAATAAGAAAATGTTCAGGAACATCCTAAATTGTGATTTTGCTCTTAGATAAACACTGATGAGTTAGTCTTTCTTAAATAAGATATTCAAAGGTAAAAATGCAAGCAAATGAGTTATTATGAAAAGGATAACCCCCAGGAAGAGAGTAATAAAGTCAGTCAGAGTTTGGTCAATATGATTAACCATATGGCCTTAGGAATTGTGTCAGCTCATCTGGTGCAGTCTGATATTTCGATGTTAATTCAGGTTTCAAACAGTGACCCAGATGGTGAGAGTTTGGAGAAATGAGTGCCTCAGGGTTTTCCATGACAGGCTGATTAATGAAGCAGACAAAGAATTGGTGAGTAATTTCATTCAGTTTTTAGTAGTCACTAGCTATTACTATGGCAACTGATTAGCAACATCAACATTACCAACTGTTGGACTCAGGTCTGCAGTCAGGCTGCAGACTAGTCCAACCACTGTGTTGCTCCATTAATCTAAAACATGGCTCTTTTCTAAAATAAAGTGACTATGGCAGACTAAGCAAGTAGATCTGCTGAAGGAATGGAAAATGTCACTCAGACAGTTTGCCTGTCCAGGAAGAGTGGTTAGCAGTGGCACAAGAGAGAGCAGTGCAGGGGGAAACTCAGGAAATCACTTAAAGCCAGTATTTTACTTTAGGAAGGTTATATCAGAAAGTGGCTATACAATCAAGTAGGAATAAGAGGGAGAAGAGCTGAATCCTTAAACAATGGATTCAATTTTGGCTGTTGGACAGATTGAAAAATGCTCTGAATTGTATCTTAAAACACATGAGAGAATGATGCCTTGTTTATACCTTGAGAATTAGGGGAGGAATTGGGGTAAAGTTTACCTATATGGAAGCAAGTTTCTTCACAAGTTGCTTAGATGAAAAGAGGTAGATTAAGATGGCTGCAGGTTTTTCTGCTTAACACTTTCTTCTTTAACAAAGATACATTTCCAGCTCAATTCTCACAGCTCAGAATATATTGCAACTTTTCTGTGTTTGTGCATTCATTCAATTTTACAAGATTTGTGACAGATCTCGGTGATGAGACATCCTTGCATGCTGAGAAGGAAGGTTTATTATTGTAATTTTTACACCAATATATGAGAAGTTGGTTTTGTTTTGTTTTTTTTTTTTTTTAAACAGGCTTCTCTTTTTCTGTCTGAAACTTCTGCAGACTCTTGGCTTGAATGGCTCCTGAACTGCCTAGTAGATAATTTTAGAAATCATACATAGAACACAATAGGAGACTGTGGTCTTTAGATCTTCTAGTGACAAGTATCCCCTTGAAATCAGTCAGTATTTGGGCAAGAATCTGCATTATCACCTTCAAGTGTTACTGGATTCAGAATCATCTGCTTTATCATGTTGCCTGACTCATTTCATATCCTTGAAGGTACAAGGTCATATAAAAAACCTGATTGAAGAGCATTTCAAAGATTCCTTGGAGCAGGCCATGAGGGATCCTATTCTTTTTGGAGATTTCAGAATGGCCCTGAATGAAGGAGAACCTCGTATTTATGAAGATATCCAAGACTATGATGCAGCAAAAGCTCTCTTTCAGGTAGTGTGCAGCAGCTTGGAACTGTTCCTGATTCTGTCTCTGTGCCTGAGGAATGGGCAGGAGCCTGTCTTAAGCTGTAGGAAACCTGTTCACTTTCTGTGTGCACATAGTATTTTATGTGCACTGTTACCCATTAGGGGTCTGCAGTAATGAAAACTGAAAATCAGCTACAGAGTCAGCAGTGTTTTCCAATAGTTTATTTTCCCTGAGGAAGGGGAAAGGAATAATTCTGCTAAATGGGTTGTTTTTTTATTAATGTTACTGGTTCATTGGTCTCCTAGTAACATTCTGTCCACCTTTCTCTGCAGGAGATTTTGGAGGAATATAATGAAGCTAATGTTCAAATGAATCTGGTTCTTTTTGATGATGCTTTGGAGCATTTAATCCATGTACATCGCATCATACGGATGGATCAGGGGCATGCCCTGCTCATAGGAGTGGGAGGTTCAGGAAAGCAGTCCCTGACGAGACTGGCTGCCCATACAGCTGGATGTGAGGTTAGTGACCCTGCTTCTCTGCAGTGAAAGAAGACAAGGAAAGCAATACTGTGATCAAGATTAAATTGGCTGGGAGGAGCGAAGTCAATCAAGATAAGACCAGGCTGGCATACCTTTCCTTTGGAATAAAAACAGGGTGAGATGATTGCCAGGAGGTCTAAACTGATGAGTGTGGGTGATCTGGGCAGGAAGCTGTCAGTGCCTGAATCTGGGTATTGGCACTGGGGCAGAAAACAAGGATGGGTTTGGCGCTGAATAACTAATAGTCTCTAAGTACTGCTTTTGCTACTTATTTGTATTACAGCAGCATTCCAGTGCTGCTTGAGGAACCTTGTCATGATTTATGCTGTAATGTTTTACATAGGAAATGTTCCTCTCTCAGAGATACTTTCAGTATCTTATAGAGGCTTGGAAGGGAAGAACAAAAAAGGAGACTGAACACAAAGCAATTTTGAAAATGCAATCCTGCAGGGATGTACAAATATTATTTTTAATGTACTGCTTGGTTTTCCTGATACTTCTACATTTACTGGTGGGATGGGCAAAACCCAAACCCCTGAGCCAGTCTGATTGAAATGCACTTAGCATCATGTCTTGGGTCCATCTGATTCTTCTCAGTAGATATTGCATTTGTAGGTATTTGAGATCACCTTGAGTCGAGGATATGGAGAAAGTAATTTCCGAGAAGACTTGAGGAGTTTGTACCAGAAGCTGGGTATTGAGAACAAGTCAATGGTCTTCTTGTTCACAGATGGTCATGTAGCAGAAGAGAGCTTCCTGGAACTCATCAACAACATGTTAACTTCAGGTGACTCAAGCAGCCTCTATTACTCTCCATCAGTATCTACTTGTGACTCATAATCTCAAATGTACTCTCCATCCAGCTATTACTGTTTCACCCTGTATCCTCTGCTGCTTTAATTTCATTTTTCAGTAATACCTGAAATGATCTTAGCCTTAATAATGGCTTTTGGGCATCTTCTTAGAGTCATTAATATGTGTCTGGGAAAGCAGTAGGGTTAATTCATGCTGATCATGATGTTGCAGGAGTCAAATTTCTTCTAAGGCTTAGGTATAGCTTCAGCTGCACCATTTTGTCCTATTGGCTTTTGAATAGCTTTCACCTGAACTCTAGCAGCTGTTTATATATATGTCCTAAAATGTAGTTTGGTAGCTTTTATTGTATGCAGCAGCTGAAATGAGCAGCAGCTGGCAGTGTGTGACCACCCTCTCTATAGAAGTTCCTACACAGTCTGATTTGAAAACAGCTGTGTTAAATCTCATCCCTTTCCTTGGACTAGTTTTTCCTGTTCCTGGTTTGCTTATGTCTATCATAAAGTAACTTACACAATATTTGCCACATGATTGAGAGAAAGAAAATGTGAATTGGTGGTTTGGGGAATTAAAAGCACTCTATTTTCTTGTGACACTTGGTGTATGTTGCTGAAGCCCAAACATAACATGAGTGAATTAGCCCTCTAAATTGCCTTGCATAATCCTAAATACTATTTCACTATTTTCCATGGGAGTGTAAGGGAGGGAGAGAATCATAGAGCAATTAATAAGCTCATTCAAACTCCAGAATAATTTTTGCAGAGCTAGGTTTAAAATTTGTGACTTTGGTTTCTCATCTGCCCTATCCCCAGCCATATGGTTTTCTCTTACTGGTTGTTCTGACAAGCATTCTCTTGTCCTTATGTTACAGGAATGGTGCCAGCCCTTTTCCCAGATGATGAAAAAGACAGCATGCTAAATCAGATTGGAGATGAAGCTGCTAAAGCTGGCATGAGCCCAGCTAAAGAGAGTGTCTGGCAATATTTCCTAAACAAATGTGCAAACAACCTTCACATTGTCTTGGGAATGTCCCCAGTTGGGGAAAGTCTGAGAACATGGTGCAGGAATTTCCCAGGTATGAATTGTACACACTGCTTAGTCCCTTCCCTGTGAAATTCAGGTTTGCAGGCAAGAGCAAAACTTCAGTGGACACTCAGAGATGCCTGGCAGCTAAAGCTAAGCAGACCATGTTCCATGAGTACGGATTAGCAGTGCCTGGCTTTTTCCCCAGTTAATTACCATGTATCAGTAAGCATTATTGATTAGCATTTACCAGATCAGTTCATTTTCCAGCTGAACAGCTAGAAATCAATTGGTCATCCTCTGAACTGGAAATACACAGCCTAAATCTGCAGCCTTTCTTCTGCAGTTTACAGAGGACTGTTTGGCATTAAATCCTTGTGAAGCGAGGATGGTGGTAAGAGAAACATTATCCAAAGTCAAGAGAAGGGGATGGTGAGAGGGACACCCACTGAGAGCAAAAACACCTGAGTGACCTGAGGTGCACTTCAGCAGGTGGCTGGAAGGAGCCCTGGGAAACTGAAGACACATTCAGGATGGGTATGGGTGGGAAGCCATTAAAATACCTTGTTGCAGCTCTTGACTGCATCCTGTAGGATGGTGCAGCCTAAGGAATAGTACAGTGGGGTTGGCAGGACACAGGTGAAAAGTTGGTTGGTTACTATCAGAATTAAAATATTGATTTTGTGGTAAATTTTCTTGCTAAGCAGGAATCAAATAAGATAGATCCTGTAGATTTTTGATGCAAATTAAGAAACAGGACTGCCTATTAGAGGCTAGTTTTACAAAGGAGTTTTTGACATAACACTACCCTTTTATTTTAAGGCCTTGTCAACAACACTGGTATTGACTGGTTCTTGCCCTGGCCCCCGCAGGCCTTGCATGCAGTTGCACAGTCCTTTGTTGGTATGTAAAATGTCAGTATTTTAAGCCATTAAACTTTTGGATAGCCTAAGAAAGAAATTCTTTACTTAGCAATTATTGTAGAATTCATGATTTGATTTCCCATTGTGTCTGTTACCCTGGGTCTAATTGGCTACATGCAAAATCCCAGGCAAAAAATGCTTTTGGGTTCAAGTTTCTCACTTTCTTGAAACCTTCAAGTTCCCAGCATTGCAGACAGTGTGGCCTACCATGAGGCCCAGGTTCACTTCTGACTCTGCTGTGATTGTGGTTTTTGTCCCTAAAAGCTGATTTTTGTTGTGTTTAGCTTGGATGTAGATAAGAAAAATGGTAATTGGCATACTTGTAAAAAAATTCCAACCAAAACCCAAACCTTTGAAATCTGTTATTTATTCTGCCCAATTGTAGGAAACAGCTCACACATCCCATCAGAGAGCTCCAAGGCAGTGATTGAGCACATGGTCCTGGTGCATGAATCTGTAGGAGATTTCAGCAAGAGGTTTCTGCAGAAACTGAGACGTACAAACCATGTTACACCAAAGAATTACCTTGATTTTATCAATACTTATAAAAAATTGCTGGAGGAGAAAAACAAGTTCATTTCAGGTAAGGTTATGTAGGTGTTTTCTGCTCTTTATTAAGTGATTGAAATACTCTAACAAGAAAAGAAATTGTGGTGAGAACCCCACATATGCAAAACTTTTTTTCTCAGTACTATTTCAAATGCTGTGCTGGCATCTGGCTTTGACATTGGACCAATATCCTGGCCACATGTGAATGTTCAGACTCTGCCAAATGGTGGGTTCTCCTCAAATTCTTCTGTGCATGACCCTGAGCCAGAATCTCCAAACCAGACAATCCTCTGCCTGGGTAGGAGTCTGGTCAAATCTAATACCAGCGCAGCCTAGCTCAAAGCTTGACATTCTTCCTCAAGCAGCAGTTCTTATTCATACTTCAGTGGGCACTGAAATATGTGAAGAGGATAAAACATGAACAGTGTAATATGGAAAGCGACCTGTGGCACAGGGCCACTGTGGCAGCTTTAAAGACATTAACAACATCTTGTGTGGCAGGCTTAGGAAAGGAAAAATCTCTAAGAGTCATTTTCCTTTCATAACCAAGGTTTGCCTTGCTACAGAGTGCACCTTTAAGCATATTTTCCTTGTCTGTTGCTGTGTGCTAGTACATAATCAATGAATCACTATAATTTTTTCCTTTTTTCCTACCTAGCACATTGTAAACGGCTGGATGGGGGCTTAATTAAACTGAAGGAAGCTAGTGTACAGCTGGTTGAGCTGAACAAGAAACTTGCCGAGCAGGAGATTGTGCTAGCAGAAAAATCAGCTGCTTGTGAGGCTTTGTTACGAGAGATATCAGAAAACACAGAAGTAGGTGGGTGGTTTACAACTACTGCAGTGTTTCACAGGCTAAGCACCTAATTGGGTTTGATTGGGTTGGAAAACCCTCTGTGAGTTCCAGCTGCTTTTAGAGGTAACACTTTTGTTCTATCTGTGCTGATCTCATGTCATGCTAGAAGAGTAGGTCCCCTGTCTTGCTCAGGTTGCCATCTTTGCTGTGTATTTGCTCTACAGGACTTTACACAACTCAGTTGCCTTCCCTTTCCAAGGTGTAGAGTATAACATGGGAAAGAGGGGCCCTCTGATTCAGAAAATTCCTATTAAAAACAGAGAGGAGCATGGGAGAAAAGAGATTGTGTATGCTGTGTTACTGACCCCATAATGGAACTGTAGATATTGGCAAGCTAGCACAAAAAAGCACTGTGTTGATGGCAATTCCTGATTTTCAGCCAAAAGCAAATCTATATTGATATATTGTATCTGTTATATATATATATATATATATATATATGAATAATTCATTTATGGTCCTGCCTTTACAATTCCTAGCTGAGGAGAAGAAAAAACAGGCTGAAGAGAAAGCTGTGGAGATGGAGGAACAGAATAAGATTATTGCTGTGGAGAAGGCAGCTGCTGAGTCAGCTTTGGCTGAAGTCATACCTATTTTAGATGCTGCCAAACTGGAGCTTCAGAAGCTTGACAAGTCTGATGTTACTGAGATCAGGTGACTCACTTGGATGTACAGTAGCATAAGTTCCTGGAAATATACTGAGAGACCCTTATTTGCAGGGTGTGAGCCTTGGCCTCATGTTTGTCACCTGCATGTGAAGGTCAGGACATCAGTTGTCCAGGTGCTGAGGTCACAACCTAATCTTCTGATTCCTAGCCCAGCACTTCCCCTCAAGCCTGTTCTTCCAGTTCTTTGGTATTTCTCTAGCCAGTGTCTGAGGCAGTAGAAACTGCTATGGCTTTTGCCTGAGTAGTGGCTGCCAAACCCCCTCATTTATCTTCTGTGTTTATTCCGTGTGAATAGGAATACATACCAGTTACTTTTCAGGGATGCTTTGATAGTATGAAAATGTATTTCTGTGCTGAATTAACTTCTCCGTGTTTTTATAATGCAGATGGTATTTGGTGATAGATGTAAAAGCATATCCGGTACCTGGCTCTCCCTGAAGTAGCAACAACTCTTCCTTCCCTGTCACATTTGTTTAGCTTTATTTCTCTCTTAGAGCTCTAGATTCTTCCTATACTGCTTCTCCCAGTGGTGAGCTGCTCCATGACCCTGGGGAAGAATATAATGGCTCAGGATTTTAGGCCTTCCACTGTTGAAATCATTTAGAATTTAATTGATCAAATTGTCTGAATACAGGAATCTGTTCTGAGCTTTTGACTAGTTAATAATTTCTTGTGTGGCCTGGGTTATCTTTTTCACTTTGTGTAGGTTGCCTTGCGTATAGCTCTTGTATTGCAATGACTCTCTTAACTGGAAATACCCATGTCTGGCATCAGATGCTTTGTCTCCTTTTTGTCTTCCACTGTCTCTTTCATCTGTTTTCTAGATCCTTTGCAAAACCCCCTGTCCAGGTGCAGGCTGTTTTGGAATGTGTTCTTATAATAAGAGGTTACAAAGAATTAAACTGGAAAACAGCCAAAGGAATGATGTCTGAGGCAAATTTCCTGCGATCCCTGATGGAGGTAGATTTTGATGGAATTACACAGAGCCAAGTGAAAGCTGTCCGAGGTAAATTACTGATCTGTAGACTTGGAATGAACTTTGGATCTTGTTCATATGATTAGCCATGTGGCAATCCTTCCAGTGTTGTCTGGGAGGGTGGGATTCACTTTGTGTAAAGGGACAGCACTGTCTGCAATGCTGCAGGGTTGCACTGTTGGGGTGACTGCAGTTCTCCTAGTTCAAAGACCTTCTGTTGTGGTTACATCCAGTTTATACCTTAGCTAGGGTCTTACACACTCTGGTTTGCAGCAGGCAAGAAACAAACAGGATGGGCATCTGAGCAGGCCTGCTGTCTGACTTGGACTTAGTAGAATTACGACTTCATCTATGAGGGAGCAGTTAAAATGTGATAAATACAGAGTGGAAAGAAGATCAGCTCTATCTAAAGCTTATGGGCCAGACTTTGTACATGCTCACAAGGGTGTAATCCAGAGTAGTTCTACAGAGAGGGGCATTTATCTTTTTCTTTAAAAAAAATTGCATCTGACTGCTGCGGATTGAAAACCCCATGATCCTCAGACTTGCTGAACAACTCCTGAATGCACTCCCTTTGTGGAGAAAGAACTTGAGCAATCACTAGCAATATTGTGCTTGTATTGCCACAGCCCTGTAGCTTCATCTTAAGGTCAGAGTCTGTTTAATATTCTAACAAATGTTTCTTATTGTCTGTTACAGCATTGTTTGATGTCACTCGTAGGGAAAGTGGATTCTCTGAGGTCTTCTACACTATAATTCAACTCACTTGCTATATTTTTGTGGTTTTAGGTGTGTTAAAGAGTCTTAATACTACCTTCAGTGACATGGAACAAGTTAGCAGAGCAGGACTGGGGATGTTAAAGTTTGTTGATGCTGTGATGAGCTACTGTGATGTAGTTAAAGAAGTCAAGCCAAAGAGAGAAAAGGTAAAGTGTGTGGAGTCAATCTCAGAGAAGAATGACGCATGATGCTCATGAGAAAAATAATCCTATTTCTCAGACTGCTTTTTCTTTGAAGTGCTTAAAAAGAGGTGTTTAGGAGAGCTATTGCAGCAGGAGTGAGGCAGGTACTAAGTTATGAATTGCTGTGTGTGTTGTGTCACGATGTTGGGACATGGTTTCCCATCCATGCCACTGCTTGAAGGAGGAAGGAAGAACACATTCATTTGGAATTTCATAATTTAATGTGCTCACAAAAACACAGTTTAGAGCTGCCTATTGAAAATAGACTTCAAAACACATGGCGTTTGAACAGAGCAGAGCTCAGTAGTACACAACATCCATGTCCCTTAAGCACAGACTAATTGATTTTTTAGAATGACTGGGAAGTCAGCTGTATTGTCAAAGGAAATCTCATGTCCAACAGATGATGCTGGGAAACTTTCTTCAAGAAAAGGTTGTTACATACAACTGACTACTGAGAAAGTATATTCACTAGATGGTGAGCCTGACTAATTTTTTAGGCCTTAATACTGTTGTTATTAAGCAGACAAACCTCTCCTTTTGTCACAGGATGACAGTCCCACTGATCTCCAGTGTCAACAGGACTGTCACATGCTTTAATATACCTTGTGGGTACAAAACTCTAAGAGATCTATTTGCTTTCGAACTCTAGTATCAGACCTTGATGTATATGTTTGTGATAAGGGAGAGGTGAGCGAGAGACAGTGCCAGTTATTTGGGTTTACACTGTTTACTGTCAGGACACTGAAATAATGAAGTAGGCAAAAGAAAGCTGAGAACTTCAGACTTCTCTCCAAAGCCCTTATTTCCTCAGACACTCTTATGCTTCCTTCCTCATGTAATGTAGGTGGCTAGGCTAGAACGAAACTATTTCTTAAGTAAGCGGGAACTGGAAAAGATAAAGGCAGAGTTGGCCAGAATTCAGGAGGAGCTTAAAGCTTTGGGAGACAAATACCAAGCGGCAATAACTGAAAAGCAACAGTTACAAGAAGAGGCAGAGATTATGCAGAGAAGATTATATGCTGCTGGCAAGCTTATCTCTGGCTTGGGATCTGAGAACGAGAGGTAAGTCTGGATTCAGAGGGGAATATTTTGACATCAGAAGGTCATATGCCAGGGATAAAACTGACTCAGACTGAGATGTTTGTTTCTGAGAACAGCTAATATCTGTTCTAAGCCAAACTCAATTGGCTCTTGAAAAACAGTAACAGTGTTTGGTGTGGAAGAAAAAGATGAATTCAGATTGAAAGGAAGAAGGTTCAGACCAATTCAGTGTCTGTGGCCTTCATAACAGTGAGAGAACAATTGACTGTAAATTTGGGGGTCTGTCTCAACCTCCATCTGAAGAGGCAGCAGCTGCAAGTTCTGCACATAAATCCCATCTCCTAGGTACAGACTGACCCAGGTTTCCTTATAATTCAGGTGGAAAAAGGAATATGAGGACTATGAAATATGTAAGGTGAAGTTGCTTGGAGACTGTCTACTCTGTGCTGCCTTTCTGAGCTACGAAGGAGCGTTTAGCTGGGATTTTCGTAATGAAATGGTGTATCAAGTGTGGCAAGAAGATATTCGCTCACGAGAGATTCCTCTCAGTCAACCATTTAAGTTAGAAAACCTCCTGACTAACGAGGTGGAGGTTAGCAGGTATGTCCTGACAAGAAACCCACTGACCACTGCATGTGACATTGTGAAGTGGGAGTCTGGCTCTGAATCTGTAGCATAGACTTGGCATTGTGGGTGGAGGTGCACAAAGAGAACCCCTTTTGTGTTCATGTCTCAAAGACGGCAAGGAGACAAATGATTTTTCTTCTGGTTTACAGAGGTATTTGTTATAACAAACTGCTGTACTTTGCACCCCAAGGACATGGACTGAACTTAGACACATACAATCCCTTTTTAGGAAACTTCTAAGGAGTTATGTGAATTACATGTTATCACAGCCCAGCAGGAGTCTTTTGATTGACTTCAATGAATTTGGAATTAAATCCAAGCCCAAATAGGCCAAATTTCAACTACTTCAGGGTTACTCACCAAATGCAAGTGTTTTGAGTAGTGTAGTTACAAATGACTAAGACAATGAGTCAGTCTGAGCTTTGATGCTGTTCTCACAATAACATACACTACATGTTTCCTTGTGTATCTAATAGTGTGCTCAATTAATAGTGTAATTTTACTCACAAATGAAATGTGCTTCTCTGCCATCAAATTCATCCATTCATCCCAGCCTGATCTTTGACCTATTCTGTTCCCAGATGGGTTTCCCAAGGGCTGCCTCCAGATGAACTCTCTGTCCAGAATGGCATCCTGACTACATACGCAAGCCGCTTCCCACTCTGTATTGACCCACAACAACAGGCATTGCATTGGATTAAGAAGAAAGAAGAAAAAAACAACCTGAGGGTAAAGATAAATGATCATTTTGCCTCTACTAATTGTTCTAAAGGCTGCATAAATAACTGTCACCTTGAATGGGGAACTGATGATGTACTGGCAAATGTGCTGACTGTTTGTTGTGGCTCTAAAATAGATAGTGGACATCACCTGTTCGTGACCTTCAGTTCTGTGGGATGGATGGGGTTTTTTGGATCTTAATTAGCCTTACTACATGCTATACATTATATAGACTATACATTAGTATAACCAAAAGCCTGGTGCAAATTTTGTTCTATCTCAGCTCCAGGATGGTGTTTTCATGTAGGACAATTAACGCATTCAGAGGCAAGTTGGAGCTTTGAAGAATAGTTCTCCACCTGGAAATTATTTTCCTGCCCATGGCAGAGGGGCTGGAATTAGATGATGTTAAGTTCCTTTCCAAACCTAACTATTCTATGATTCTGGACTAATCAGGATAAAAAGACCACCTCTGCTCTTCGGTACCAGTGCAGTTTGTATCATCTGTAAAAAGAAAGACAAAAAGCAATGAAGAGCAAATGTCATTAGTGCTGGCAACTCTTGTTAAAATGATAATATTAATCAAATTGAATATCAGTTCTCTTTTCATATCTTCCTATTATTTTCTTGCAGATGGCTTCCTTTAACGACCCAGATTTCCTTAAACAACTAGAACTGGCCATAAAGTATGGGCACCCTTTCTTGTTGCATGATGTTGATGAATACATTGATCCTGTGATAGACAATGTCTTAGAGAAGAATATCAAAGTTGTACAGGGGCGGACATTCGTTGTCCTGGGTGACAAAGAGGTTGACTATGACAGTAATTTTAGGTTCTACCTGAACTCCAAATTATCGAACCCAAAATACTCTCCCTCCGTGTTTGGCAAAGCTATGGTTATCAATTACACAGGTAAGCAAAAGTGTGCATATAGTAATGGAGTAGCGATTATGTTGTAGTGCAAATTGAGGACCTGGGTGCTTGTCTGAAACAAAATGAAACGCTAATGAATTGATAAGTCTCCCCTATACTTAGCATCTGATTTAATAGAAAATCCTTCCCACATCTCTCTTCTAATCTGAACCTGAGCCAAATATCTCTTCTTGCACTAGTCAGGTTAGGATGCTTTGGTAGAATTAAGACACAGAGTTGTTAACCAAGTCACTCTGTTGCATTGCTGTAGTTTTATGGGGTGATCGAGATGTAAGCTCTTCTGTGTGTGTTGTGTCTGCAGTTACACTAAAGGGTCTAGAGGATCAGTTGCTCAGTGTCATTACGGGTTTTGAAAGAAAGGAATTGGAGGAACAGAGAGAACAGCTCATCCAGGAGACAAGTGACAACAAAAACTTGCTACAAGTTCTTGAAGACTCTCTCCTTCGGGAACTGACATCTTCCACAGGAAACATGTTGGACAACTATGACTTAGTGCAAACCCTGGAAGAGACAAAAACCAAAGCTACTGAGGTACCAGCTGTAGGCTTCTTGAAAGGATATATATTAATAGAGCACTGTCTTTCCTTTTTCCTCCATCTTTCACCCTTGAAGCTAGGAATTAGTTTGAAAGGAAATTGAGAGATTTCTCATGAGTATGTTGCATCTTTCAGTCCTGGACAAAGAACCAAACCAAAGCAGGAAAGTCCTGATCAGGAGCAAAGTAACGGATGTTTTCAGTTCTAAAGCAAAAAGCATATGGTACATTTCTTTCAGCTCTGAAAGAATCTTTGTCTTGTATTAGATCTGAAATGAAAAATTAAGGTGTTTGTTACTTGGAGGATGTTGAACCTCCATCTTTGCAGGTTTTCAGGCTGTAACTGGGCAAAGCCACAGCTGACCTGATCTAGTGGTGGTCATAGTCCAGCTTTAGGTGGAAATTTGAACTAAAGAACCCCAGGGGACCCTTCCCACACTATTTCCTTGATTATGTATAAATCTTTGCCTTTGGTTTTCTTAAATATGCAGAGTGGGATTAATTTTGTCCAACTTTCTAGTTTTACAATTCATACTGCTTCTTTTGGGTTACCTGCCCAGATTCCCTGTATAGGCCACAGAGAGAGGCAGGCACTGAATAGCTCTGCTTGTTGTGATGTAATACACATACTGTATATCAGTGCAGTAATTCTGTATGTATGAAATCAATGTATGGCTAGGTGATGGAAAAACTGAGTCTGGCTGAGAGAACAGCAGTGGATATTGATCGTCTTCGCGATGGCTACAGACCAGCTGCCAGGAGAGGGGCCATTTTATTCTCTGTTTTGTCCGAAATGGCACTTGTCAACATAATGTATCAATACTCACTGGCCTCCTTCTTGGAGGTTTTTGGATTCTCTCTTCGGAAATCCATGGCCAGTCCTATTCTCCCAAAGAGGTTAAAAAACATCATGGATGCACTGACTTTCAACACCTATAACTATGTCTGCACAGGTTAGTATGATTTAGTGATGGGCTGGTAATGTGTTGTGAAAATGCTTCTTAAAAGCCATCTCTTCAGGTGATTTGTGTTAGAGGCAAGTTACCAAATCATGAATTCACTAATGTTTAGTTCTCAGTTATGGACTTTGCTCCCTGCTGTTCACTGTTTGGCTCTACATATTACCATGTAACTTGTAAAGAAGTGTTTTTTGAATACAGTTCTAGTAAATCACTGCTATGGATCTTACATCCCTGGATGTAGCTCACAGATGCTGTTTTGACTCTGTAAGCCTGATCCAAAGCCCCGTGTTTGATCCTCCTGATGTGCATTTAAAGATTGCTCCAATTCCACAAGTTTTAGCATCTGATCTTTGAAAATGTCCTTTTAACATAGGCTTGTTTGAGAGGCACAAGTTACTCTTCTCCTTTAATATGACTGTCAAGATAGAACAAGCCAATGGCAGAGTTCCACAGGAAGAATTTGAGTTCTTTCTGAAAGGTAAAGTCAATATTTATATATAAATCTAGAGCTATGTGGAGCAACAGCTAAAAGATCTTTTGAAGGGAGGTTTTTGAGTAGATATGATTTGCTGTTAAGAGCTATGGCACCAGAGAAACCACTGAGAACCGTGTTGGTTTACACAAACGCTGCATTCTACTACTATTTTGTTCGCTTTGTTAACCAGCAGAGGCTCATCTTTCTCTGCAGATGTTGACAAATCTCACATTAGCTAATTATGAGGATGTTACCTGAGAATATAGTCTTTAGCTGTTTTTTGACTATGTATAAATCATTTTAGAAACATCTGCAGAGCTAAAACTCTGGCTTTTGCCAACACTTGTACGATGCCATCTTTTCTTCAGCAGATCAGTTTCATCTTACAGTGCTTCCAGAAACAAATTCCCAGTTGGCTTCTCTGTGCACTGGGGCTGTATGTGTGGTCATGCAGTGGAGAATTTATGACACGGGCATTCACTCTGGTTTCTGCATGTGACTAGGCAGTGTTTCCCTGGAGAAGAATGAACGGAAGAAGCCATATGCTTGGCTTCCAGATCAAGGCTGGGAAGACCTAATGCGCTTGTCTGAACTGTTTCCTGAGAAATTTGAATCTCTTCCAGATGATGTGGAAGACAATGCAGATGTATGGAAAAATGTATGTGCTTTTTTTGCAATCCTCTTCCCTTTCCTTGTTTTTCTTCTGGTATTAAATGTGCAAGTTTGATGCAATGTGCCATTGCACTCGGCAGGAGGCATGTCACCACTGGCTTTTGCTGTTACGGCCTTGCTTTTCTTCTTGACCTCAGTTAGTGATTGATTTATTTCCAGAAGAATTAAAGCCCTTAGTATTTCAAAAACACACCCAAAAATCTTCCCTGGTGTACTGGAGATGTTCTGTTTTCCAGTCAAATGCCTTAGTTGTTTGTCCTGTTGAAGTCAGTGGAATTTTTGCTGTTGATTTCAACAGTCAACATTTCACTCATTTTTGTACTGCAAAAGTGTACTTTGATCTCGTGGCAGTGAGTTCTGTAGGCTGGTTACAAACACAGACTTGCCTTTGTTCTACCTTTAGTTTCATTCCATGTCTTCTTGTTTTACAAGAAATCTTTCTGTGAGCAACCTGTTGTTTTTTGCTTTCAATACCCTTTTGTGTATCTTAAGAGAATTACTTGATGTAAAGGGGAAGGACAAATGTGTTTCTGGACTTGAATACTTTGGACTGAAAATGTTTGATGTTCACTTAATGCTTTCTATATTCACTTTATCTTTTAATATTTTTTTGCAGCTGACTGACTTTCTTCTTTGATCTCCTCATGTCCCTTGTTCCTCATTCATCAAACTGTTTTTCTCCACTTTCCTGGTACTTTCATTGATAAAGCCACTGGATTCATTTGCATTGTCTCCCATCTTTTCTTGCCAGTGGTATGACACAGATGCTGTGGAGCAGATCCCATTCCCCATGCAGTACCAGGACAAGCTCTCAGACTTCCAGAAGCTCCTACTTTTACGGTGTTTCCGGGTGGACCGGCTCTATCGGGCAGTCACGGACTATGTTACTCTGACACTGGGTGAGAAGTAAGTCACTCTCTCCTTCCACATCCAGATCACACTGGTCAGGTATTTCACACAGAAACTGTGAATGATTTTGCAATCTGCCTAAACAACAGAGCACAAGTGATCTCTGTATCGCTTCCATGCACAGTTTGCAGTGAGCTTTGATGTTTTTGCTCTCATCCAAATCTGTAGTTTATTGAGCTTCTTTTCCTACCAGGTACGTGCAGCCCCCAGTGATCAGCTTTGAAGCTATCTTTGAGCAGAGCAATCCTTCCACACCAGTTGTTTTTATCTTAAGTCCTGGCTCTGATCCTGTCAGTGACCTCATGAAACTGGCTGAGAGGACAGGATTTGGAGGGGATAGACTCAAATTCCTGGCCATGGGACAAGGCCAAGAAAAGGTAACCTTAGTGAGAGGGTAGGGCCGTGCTGTGTGCAGGAGGCTGGTCTGTGAGTTGCAAATCCTGCTCTTAATGTTGTGGGCCTGCTCACATCTCCTTTCCAAAGGGGTCTGCTCCATTTTAAAGGGAATTACTTTGTGGTTCAGACACAGTATGATTTGCCAGCTTGGGAATAATGCTTCCCTGCAATGTGAAAGGGGGCATTTGGCTGGGTGGCTGGTTTTATGGTTTGGGTAAGGATAGACTCCAAATGATATTGTTCTCTGTTAAAAAACAGGTTTGCTGAGGAGATGTTACAGTGCAGCCTTTCAGAGGTTACTCAGTGACCCTGTGTTTGTGTATGGACATGAGTTAGCTGATTGGAAGTCAGTGTTTGGTATCAGAAAGATATCCTGCTGCTTTTCTGTCTTTCCTATAGCTTTCCTTGTTGCCATGGACACTACAGCAGGGATGTCCACGGCATAGCTGCTGACTGAATTTGCTGTGATTTTGTCAGTGGGAGAACTCTGTTAGACTCATTTAAATCATCGCTCCCTGGGCTCTGATCTTCACCCTCTTCTGGGCCATGCACCCTCCTGCACTGTTGTGAAACACTTTAATGCTCTGCATGACTTTTAATTTCAAACTTAATTAATGAAATAAAGAAAGCATCTCGGAGTAACTTCTCATGGTGTTGTGAAAGGCCTGTTCTCAGCAAGGAGCATTCTGGTACATCTGCCAAAGCTAACTGAAAGGCTGAGTGCTTGCTAGCTGGAAGAAATGCACTGCACTCACCCATCAGAGTCAGTTTGCTCACAGGATAAAGGGAGAGTTACTCACAGGTGATTCTTTGCCCCTCTTCAGATCGCCTTGCAGATGCTGGAGGATGTAGCGGTCAGTGGAGAGTGGCTGATGTTGCAGAACTGTCACCTCTTGGTGAAGTGGCTCATCAATCTGGAAAAGGCCCTGGAAAACATTACAAAGCCTCACAATGACTTTCGCCTCTGGCTGACTACTGACCCGACCGAGGGCTTCCCGATTGGAATACTGCAGGAGTCCTTGAAGGTACAGTGCAGTGGGGAAACCGTGGGCAGGAGGACATGTCTGCTGCTCTTACTCAGCAAAACAGAGTGGTTTTGGGAGGTGTATGACCTGAATATAGCTTGTTGACTTGGGCTGTATGTACACTGGCTGTTTGTCTTTATAAGCCAAATCCTTTTTCACCATCCTCTTTATCTTATGGTGATCTTTCCTTTGGGTGAAGACTGCTCAGCAGGTTTATTCTGAAGCAGTTATTTCAGAGTAGAGGTTTGTGAATAAACCTGGAAATGTGACAAATGCTCTTTAGAGTCAACTGCTGCCACAAGTGAGGAATATGTAGAGAGACAGAAGCAGCCCTGTCAGCCCTGTTGCTGAAGTGCAGCTGAGCTCTGTCTCGCCTGACAATAGTGCTGGTGGAGCAGACGTTCTAATAGGATAATGGTTTCCAGCTGCTCCTCCAGGCTGCAGCATTCATCACATTCAGCTGAGCTGATTCCTTTGAAGGCCCAAGCCGTGATGTTGTCCTAATGCTCAGTTCTGTGGCTGCTTCGACGCTGTTGTGGTGAACCAGTCCTGGAAACACCATTACTTTATTTCACAGATTTGAAAGCAGTGGCATGAGAGATCCACCCAGTATGTGCCCTGTGTGTCAGCAGAGTGTACTGGAGTGTTCACCTCCAGCGGTGCTTAGTGCTGCAATGGGGAGGAGTGAGCATGAACCTCTCTTTCAAGACTGCATATGCACACTTTGTAGGTCTCACTGTGAGCAGTGAGAACAAAGGTTTCATGGCACTTAGAGAAAAGCTGCCAGGAAGCTGGCTCTGCCTCAGTTTGATCATAAGTAAAGCCCTGTTACAGACTGTCAGTGGCAGGTAGGAGACACCAGAATGTGTAAAGTACTGATGTGACAGTAAATTAGATCCTCCAATATAACAAATAATAAGGTCTTTCCAATAGCATGACTATTTCTAAAACAGTAGTGAGTTTCTCTTTACAGATGTGTGTTTTCCTTGGTAAATTCTATGAACAGATTCTGTGATTATAAAAGGTTCTGTTTCATGTCTGTACTTAAAAAATACCCATATTGTTAATACTTTGGAAAGCTGCTCAGAATTTCCACCCTTGCACTGCAGAGCCTGGGGAGAGTGGTGCATTTACAGCTCATTTCCCTGAGGCTCTCCAGGAATTGACAGCTTCCCGAATCATTCTGCTAGGTTGTGACAGAGCCACCGAATGGTCTGAAGCTGAATATGAGAGCCACCTACTTCAGAATTCCTGAGGATGCCTTACAGCAGTGCCCACACCCTGCCTTTAAATCCTTAGTCTACGTCTTGGCGTTTTTCCATGCTGTGGTTCAGGAGAGAAGGAAATTTGGGAAGGTTGGCTGGAATGTTCTGTATGATTTTAATGAATCTGATTTCCAGGTAAGGCAATGATTACAATGGTTCTTATGCTCTTGAGTTGCTCCAATTGCTTCTGCAGACACAGAGTCTGTCCAGTTCTGATCCCTTCTCATAGGAACATTTTGCTTCATGTGTTTTCTGCTGCTGTGTGGTTATGCAGACACCTGATCTTCTGTAGTATCAGTTTTGGCCAGTAAAGATTCATCAGATTCCAAATCCTTCAGATTTATATTACCTCTCTCTTGGTCTCTTTTCAAGAGTATTTTTGCTTTTTAATGATTTGAGAAGTTAGTTTTAAAACAAGCACTGTGTTAAATAAAACCTATATACGTGTATAGCTCATTTATGAACCTTCTTATCTTGCGTATTCCAACAACTTCCATAGGTCTGCATGGAAATTCTTAACACGTACTTGACAAAAGCTTTCCAGCAAGATGATGATAAAATCCCCTGGAGCAGTCTCAAATATCTCATTGGTGAGGTTAGTGCCTGCACTGTCACCAAGGAGCACTTGATGGTGAAAGAATGCAGACAAGTGAGGTTTCCTTCCTGCAGGGGCTGTATCCTCAAGTAAAGCTGAGCATCCCTCCTGGGCAGTGTTGAAACTCCCCTGTAGCCCTGAGCAAGTCACTTAATCTCATTGCCTCAATGAAACAGGGCCACTGTGTGTAGCTGCACCACAGGGGACTTGTGGTGCTTAATTAATTTTGAATGAGAGAGCCCTTGGGATCCTGCTGAAAGGCACTGAACAGCACAGCCTCCCAGTGTATTAGTTCAGCGTGTGTTGCTGATGGGAGCTGTACATGTGTTCCCAAAGCTCTTGCCATGCTGTATGTGGCTGTGTTGTGTACTGTATATGCAGTGTTGGTTCATGTATGTGAAATCCTCCAGAAAGCTGTTATTTTGCAGCACTTTCAGTCACAGCTGAGTGTGAGCCAGCACCTGAGGAAGGTGCCACTGCACATGAAGCTCAGAGAAGGGCAGTTAGAAGTGTCTGAAGCTCTGCTCTCCAGGCTAAGACCAAAAACTGGACAGGGGGTAGAGGAGATGTATTTGGTGTCCCATGGGGGACACAGCGTCACACCACACAGTCACTGCAAAGGCAAAGAGCATTTTGGGCTTTTAACTGTATTTTTTGCTCCAAAAGGCAGCACTGGAACACTGCTGTGATTCACCTCTAGGTGATGTACGGTGGGCGCGCAATCGACAGCTTCGATCGCCGCATTCTGACCGTCTACATGGACGAGTACCTCGGGGACTTCATCTTTGACACATTCCAAGTGTTTCATTTTTATAAAAACAACAAGGTTGATTATAAGATTCCACAAGGGACTGTAAAGGATGACTTTGTTGGTAAGAAATGCTTTTCCTGCCACATACGTAAGCATGAATAAAGCCATGAAGTCTGTTTCTCTCCATATGACATCGCTGGCTATGAGAAGCTGAAGGAACTTCAGGCAGTGCGTGTGTACGTGTTGTTGGGTTGGACTAGATGATCTTTCGAGGTCCCTTCCAACCCTTAGGATTCTGTGATTCTGTGGTGTTCTAGCCCACTGGTGAGACCATTCTTGCTTTCTATGAGCAGCCCCTGTTAATGTGAGCTTACCAGTGAACTCCTCAGGTCTTTAAAAGAAATCAAATCCCCAGCTAACAGCAGGTTCATTTTGTTTGATACCTTTCCAAGGGGTTAAAAATGTTTATTTGATCCTTGCAGTGTTTCAGTCCCAGCTCTAACACTTCCCCAAGCAGAGCAGCAACAAAAGTCCCTGCACTATTCTTGTTTGCCTGGTAGCTGTGGTTTAATTATCATGTCTTTAGGAGCATGTTTTTGTCTTGCAGAGGCAATCGAATTGCTGCCACTGGCCAACACTCCGGAGGTGTTTGGTCTTCATGCCAATGCTGAGATTGGGTACTACACACAAGCAGTGCGGGATATGTGGAGTCACCTCCTTGAACTGCAGCCTCAGACGGGTGAGTTCTCTATGAGTGGTTGTGTAAATGAGAAACAGGAGGTGGCTGGTGCCAGCGTGTCACAGCCCACCTCAGGGTGTACCTTCCATGGGGAGGGGAGGATCATGGGGAGCACGGAGGGAAGGTCTGGCATGGGAGCAGGACACAGCATACCCAAGGCAGGCTGCTGCAGCAGAGCGTGAAGCTTTGAATGCCAGAAGGGGAGTCAGCTCTCAAAGTTCCCCTGGGGAGTTAACAGTGGGAAGGGGGAGCCTGTGCAGATTTGTTGTGGTTTCAGGTGAAACTGGTATGGGAACCAGTCGAGATGAATACGTTGCGAATGTTGCTAAGGATATAGAGAACAAAATACCACAAGTGTTTGATCTTGACCACATACGGAGACATTTTGGACAAGACCTTTCCCCTACGACTGTGGTGCTGCTGCAGGAGCTGGAACGTTTTAATAAGCTGATTGTTCGCATGGCAAAGTCGCTGGCTGAGCTACAGCGTGTAAGTAAGGACACAGCTACTGCTGCAAACAGCAGCTGCAGTCAGTCAGGCCTCAGCCTCTCCCTGTCTTTCCAGGCCTTGGCTGGGGAAATTGGGATGAGCAGTGAACTGGATGATGTGGCTCGGGCTCTTTTTAATGGGCAGATTCCTGGCATCTGGCAGCATCTGGCCCCGGAGACACTCAAAACACTTGGAAACTGGATTATTTTCTTTCTAGATCGGTATAAGCAGTACAGCACCTGGGTAAGTGAGCCCCTGCAGAAAGCCTTTTGTTGTGTTAATCTGCAGGGTAAGCTGTACACACTGCTTTAGGTAAGTTACTTGAACTAATGGCAGTCACCGCCAAGCACCCTAATGAATTGTTTCACCACAGACGGCCCCTGTGCTGAGCATGAGGTGTGGTGAGAGGACCACAGATTGTCCCTGTGATTGCAGGTTAATGAGTGTGAGCCAAAGGTGATGTGGCTCTCTGGCCTGCACGTTCCTGAATCCTACCTGACGGCTCTTGTTCAAGCCACCTGCAGGAAAAACAAGTGGCCCTTGGATCACTCCACCCTCTACACCGAAGTAACCAAGTACAAGAGTGCACAGGACATCAGTGAAGGGCCTACTGAAGGTTGGTGCTGTTATGATTATTTGGCAAACATAATAAAGAAGTTGATAGGTGAGATAGAACTTGCTTGGCCTACTGCGTTACTCAGCTCACACCTCCACAGACAATACTCTTGGGTTTACATCTCACAAGCTGGGCTCTGGTGTCCAGTTTCCTGCAGGGCCTCTGCAGGCACCAGCACTATTTCCCTTCCCAACTCTTTCCATCCGTGTGCAGGTATCTGAACCTGCAACCTCTCCCTTCCTTGCTCTCTGTATCTGCTTCTTTCTAAGGACTCGGCCATCACCAGCTACAGCAGGTGTATAAAGCTCTGGTTACACCACAGATAATGTATGGAAATGTTTTTAAACAGAACACAAACACAATTAGGTGTGACATGCATAAATGTATCTTTATGAAACCTCTATGACTAGCAATGCTCTAATTCCTAACTATAACAAACTCTGGGTAAAGAGGCCAACCAGGCACTGCTGCTGAGTACTAGACCTGATTGGGAACAGAGGAGTTAGAAATCCCAACCTCATAGTTTGAGCCAAAACAACACCCCTCCCCCTCTCCCCCCCGTCAGTTAAAGGCACCTGGTTCCATTTACACAAGGTGTTGCACTTCTGTCCTTGCAGGCTGCTTTGTTTCTGGGCTGTTCCTGGAGGGAGCGGACTGGGACATGGAGCACGGCTGCCTTGTCAAGAGCAAGCCCCGAGTCCTGGTGGTGGAGCTGCCCATTCTGAAGATCATCCCCACGGAAGCGCACAGGCTCCGGCTCCAGGTACCCTCCTCCAGGGGCACAGTGGCTCATGGGCTGCTTAACTGCCTCTGGTTTCACAGCTCACCCGCTGTCAGTGCCTTCCCTTCCCTCCCCCTTAGCACAGGCAGCCGTAGTTTGTCCTTAGCGCTACAGTGCACAGCTGAACACATCTCTCTGTGTTAGCTGTCACTGGTTTTCTTTCCTTAGATTCACACTCAAAGGGTTCCTACATTTGCTGCCTTTTTTCCATTCAGGCACTTAGGGATTGGGACACTCTTACACCCCCACTATCCTCTTCATTATTCCCCAGTGCCTGTCAGTGACACAAAGGACATTACCTGGGTGTCAGCTATTTAAGGCTTAAACCAAAAAGAATGAATTTCTGAAGACAGCTGCCTGCCCCTCATGCCCTTCTTGTGCCCTGTTTCACACTGGACTTTGTGCACTGCTCAGTGCCCTCCTCCCTCCATGCTCTTTCAGAACACGCTCCGGACCCCCGTGTACACAACCTCCCTGAGACGGAACGCCATGGGCTTTGGCCTGGTTTTTGAAGCTGACCTTTACACCACAAGGCACATTTCCCACTGGGTGCTGCAAGGCGTCTGTCTCACCCTGAACACAGACTGACAGCATGAAGCGGCATGACATCATCCGCACAGAATCCAACCCTTAGGGGGCCAGAAAAGGTAATTATGAAACGAGGCAGAGGTTCCTCACCATGGGGTGTGTGTGTTAAGCCCACGTGACTTTAAATAGTACAACAGAAAAAAGCTCTTACTGTCAATAAATGCATTTGAAGAGGAAAGTGATTTTTTCACCATTTGCATTTCCTTTCCGAAAGGCTCCACGCTGGGCTGTCCCCAGGACAGGTAATGAGTTCAGTCTCGCACACACAAAGGCCTGTAGGGTTGTAAGAAACGTTTTTAATTGCCCAAAGCATCACTTGTGCTGTGCTTCGAAGTGGTGCCGTCCATCATCCTTGAACAAGCAGCAGGGTAGATCGGTCATACAAGACATGGCCACAGCCAGAAACCCCAACCCCATTGCTGGGCAGCGCAATACATGTACAGTAGTAACACACAGAGTAACACTCTTGAACTAACCCTTTTCCAGTAGCACCGCTTTTCCCTATCCCTCCCCACCATTACCAGAACAACTCCCACCACACAACCAGCCAGGCACAACACTGAGGAGTCTCTTGGGCTTCAGAACAGCAAAAGCCCGAGTCACGAGGGAGCACAGGGTGGGCCCAAGGGGCCTGAGGGCTCCATCTCTGCCTGTGCAGGCTCATGGGCAGCGCCACTGTCATCCTGCCCGTGCCTCTGGGGAGCCAACAGGCAGGGATCCACTGCTCCAGAGGGACACACACCAACACACAGCTGCAGGAAAGCTTACAGGGGCAGACTAGAGCTGGGAAGGGAAAGGACAGAGGGCAGGCAGGGATCCTTCATCAGCTTTCACTGGGATTATGCGTTCCAAATATTTAAAGGCACATCATAAGCTTAGCAGCATTTGGGAGCCATCGTTTCCTGCTGCTCCTGCTTAGAGGCTGCAGACGAGAGTGAAGCAGAGGTGAGCTGGAGGTGCTGATCACAATTTAAGAGAATGGTCAATTTGTGCTCCTTTCCTCAAACCACAGCTCCACAGCTCCCGCTATGCCTTTCTTTCCTAGGAAATGCATGATAAAAAAGAATCAAGTAGTCTAACAGCCACTGGGTCTACCTGTTGCTCACTAGAAAGGAGTAGGGGAATAGGGGCAAGTGCAAGGCAAGTCCATCCCAATCCACAAGGACAGAACTCCAGGATGGCAGGTTCTCCTCCTGTAGGAATTGGATACATAACTTAACTGTTAAAATTAAGACACACATTCAAGAGGGACAGCTCAGTTTCCAGGCTGGCAGAAGCCAGCACTGGCTGACAATGCCCAAACAAGACTCAGGTTTTTTGGGAAACAAAAATCATCCCTTTAGAAAAAAAGTGCAGGTTAGAGCATAAAGACCCATTTCCATATTGGACTGCCAGGAACATTCTCTCCCTGGAAAAGGAGCTCTGAGCCAGTATGGAAGGTGCTACAAGTGCAGTGTGCTGACAGAGTGAAATGCGTAATGGAGCTATTCAGTTAAAAACTGAAACAAACCAAAAACGCCCCCCAAACACCCCGTGCTCATACTCTGAGATCATTAACCCTTTAAAAGAGTGCTTTACCCTCACCCCCCCAGTGTTAAACAAAGCCACAAACCAAAGTATTTGGGATTAATCAAGTAATGCTCACTGGGATGCTCAGGACTTTGAGACAGAGAAACTAAGACCACAGTTTGCAGCCAGGTGCATGTGAAGACGATGATGTCCTCCGCTCACTTTAATGTGCTTCTGCACTATCTTCAACACTAGTGTGAGAAAGGCTTTATCATGGAGGTTGGTGCGAAGTGCTTATGTGAAGCCAAAGGAGCCCCCAGCAGCTGGCATGCTGGCAGCTGTTCTAGTTAGGGTTGTTTGCACTAATAGTGATTCACAGCGCAGCCTGCGCCTTCGTCCACACGAGTGGTTGCAACAGATGGAGCGGTGTGCAGAAGCAAGCGGTCAGGTACCCCTGATTTGGCCACAGCATGTAGAAGTTATACACCTTGCCATGTGAACACAGTCCTGTTAGGTTTCACTAGAGGAGAGTTATCTATTAATGATGGATCTGGAAGAAGTTTGGCATGCATGGGGCATCAAAAGAAACTTTACTGCAGGTGCTAATTATCCTACAGGATCACAGTGCATAAACAGCAACAGAACAGAGCATTGCAGTGGTTTTATTCAAACAGTTCTGTCTGTCCCTGAGTGCTTCCTGACCACTTTGCTTCCATGGACCTGATCCACGGCCAGCGTTTCCACCTCCGGCTGGGGCTGGGCTGGTGCGGCATGGTGGATGCGATGCGCTACCCCAATGTGGGCCTTGTGTGGCTTCTCTCGGGCTGGGCTGTGCGACTCACCCGGGGCACGGTCTGAAGGGATGGGTGGAATAACCAAGGGCCTCTCCTTAATGAGATGCACCTCTGCCGTCTCCCTGGCCAACAGGAACGGGGTGGGATCTGGCATGGCATCCACGGGCTCTCTCAACAGCAGCTTCCGGCTATCTGACCCTATTCTGTAGGCCTCTTCGAACTCAGGGTTCAGCGGGGTTGACAGACTTTTCTTCATCCTGCGCCGCGGGGTCTCCGGCAGTTTGTCTTTGGGAGGGGACGGCTTATAGCTGGAGAGCACGGGACTGCCAGAAGGGGTCCCCTCCGAAGTCCCGCTTGAGCTCATCAGCTTCTTCTTAGTCGCATGCAGCTGGGAAGTCAAGTAGGCAATAGTGCTGGCTCTCTGCTCTAGTTCACTCGACAACATATTGAGCTTATGGCTTTTCATTTTCAACTCTTCCAAATACTTCTTTTCTCTCTCTTTAATGGTGTTTTCCAGTACCATTATCATTGCGTTCTTTTGTTCGAGTTCTTTCAGTAATTCACTGTTTTCAGCCTCTTTGGCTTTCAGCTGAGCTTCCAAATCTTTGCACTTACTTTTGAGTTCATCGCTTCTTGAACTGCCATTTTCTAGAGGAACAGGAAAAGCAGAAGTGTTTCAAGTTAACAATAGCCACTAGGAAAAGAACAGTGAAGTAGGGTTCCTTTTGCCAACTCAAAGACTAACATCAGCTAATGCTCTGAAACTTACTGCCTCTTCAGAAGCAACAGGACAGCTTTTAAGGAAATGGTGCCACTCACCATGGTTTAATGGCATTGATACCAAGTGGAGATGCTTCACGTGTTCTGGGGAACAGGGATTACAGAAACCATGCCCAAACTTGATCAAAATCTGAGCTATTTTGTAAATCCTTTGCTTATTAAAGAGGAACTTCTCCCCTGCCAATGTCAGACTGGCTCAAAAGGGTGGTGGAGCTGCTGCCACAGCCAACCAGGAAGAGGAGCTCAGGCTTTAGCTTCACCTCTCCACAGGCAGCTGCAGCCCATGACTCTAAGGCTAAGACTCCTCACTAAGGAGGACACATCAGGAACAGGCAGGCTGACACACAGTGTGTAATTGCAGTACCAGCTAATAACAGTATCACTCTTCTGCCCCATAACGAACATCCTATGCTCCCATACAGCATGCAGGGAGCTAACTAGTCTGGTAAGAGAGAGGAGTCAGCAGTTCTACACTCTGTTCCTGGCTCTCTCAAAGATTTCCTGTGTGATCTTGGTAAAGAACTTGTGACATTTATTTCATAAATAACAGTCAGTCTGGAAAGTAGAAAACTACTGTTACACCTTTGGAATTTATACAGTCAGCATCCCAAGTGCAAAGTATTCTCACCTACTTGTGATGGAGAAAATACACTGAAGAGGAGGAAGTTTAACATGAACATTAGAAGAAAACTGCTGTGTGTTCCTTACCTGACAGGTCTGCACTCTTTACAGTCAGCTCATAGGTTAAATCTGAGGAGAAAAGTTGGGGTTTTTCATTAGAACATCATCATTACCCCATGCACCACCTGGAGAGCACATTTACAACGGTACACTTCAATAAAAACACAGGAAACTCTTCCCCCCACTTGAAGCAATAGCAGGAAATCCACTGCACTTCATCAAGTCTGTAAAACAAGTGGAACTATCAGCTTTGAAAATTAATACATAAATCCTGACTTCACGATCATGATCATTCACAAGATACACGCCAGTCACCCTAAATGTATGCTGGTGGTGGGTGCTGTTGCTGAGGTGTCACAGCCGAAGGAGGGAGCAGTCACCCCACTCCTGTGAATAGAATGAAGCACTGAATGGGCCGAGTCCTCTCCCAGGTACCTGTGCAGTGCTGCTGCAGGCGCCGGATCTCAGCGTGGAGGCCCTTCAGTGTGTTGGCATGTTCTCGCTGCAGAAACAGCAGGTTCTTCTGGGCACTCTGCAGCTGGTTCTCCAGGGTGGAAGTCGCCATCCTGACATGCAGCCACCCTGCCAGGGAACAGATGGAGAACTGCATCAGTGGGTTACACAATCACAGAATCACCAGGTTGGAAGGGAGCTCTAAGATCATCAAGTCCAACCCATGCCCTACACCTCCACTAAACCATGTCATCAAGTGCCATATCCAGTCTCTTTTTAAACACACCCAGGGATGGTGACTCCACCACCTCTCTGGGCAGACTGTTCCAATATTTTATTATTCTTTCTGTGTAAAACTTCTTCCTAATATCCAGCCTGTGCCTTCCTTGGCGCAGTTTGAGACTGTGTCCTCTCGTTCTGTCCGTTGCTGCCTGGTGACAGACCAACCCCCACCTGTTTACAACCTCCTTTCAAGAAGTTGTAGAGAGTGATCAGGTCACCTCTGAGTCTCCTTTTCTCCAGACTAAACAACTCCAGCTCTCTCAATCTCTCCTCATAGGCCTTGTGCTCCAAGCCCCTCACCAGCCTCATTGCCCTCCTTTGGACGCACTCAATCATTTCCAGGTCCTTCTTAAACTGAGGGGCCCAGAACTGGACACAGTACTCAAGGTGCGGCCTCACCAGCGCCGAGTACAGGGGAAGAATAACCTCCCTGTTTCTGCTGGCCACACCATTCCTAATACAGGCCAGGATGCCATTGGCCTTGGCCACCAGGGCACACTGCCAGCTCATGTTCAGCTGGCAGTCCACCAGTACCCCTAAGTCCCTTTCTGCCTGGACACTGTCCAGCCACACTGTCCCCAGCTTGTAACAGTGCAGAGGGGTTTTGTGGCCAAAATGCAGGACTCGGCACTTAGACTTATTAAATTTCATCTTGTTGGCCTCTGCCCATCTCTCCAACCTATCCAGGTCTCTCTGCAGAGCCCTCCTTCCTTCCAAATGATCGACACAAGCTCCCAGCTTAGTGTCATCCGCAAACTTACTGATGAAGGACTCAATACCCTCATCCATGTCATCAATAAAAATATTGAATCCTCTCTCTATTGCCAGGGTCAGCAGGAATAGCTGCATTCCACTATTAATGCACTGGGAGGCAATCAAGCAAATACCACAAAAGGTTTTTCTCTTGCATGACTACTGTAATTAGAAGTGCTCTAAGTTCATGGAACGCGTCATTTATACTCCAGGCCAGAGCAGATTCCTTGCAGAACAGCCTTATAAAACTGGGCCTAGGCTACAGCAGCGCTCACACTCAAATCAAGACAGAAATGGCAGAGTGTAGGATGCTGAGGGGCCCCTGTGCTGCAAGGCCTCTGCTGCTCCTGATAAGGTACCAGTGGCTAGGGTGGAAAGGCTAAATTCAGTTATCACTGTAGTTCTGTAAGAACAATCAAAGTATTTAGGTTACACAGATAAGAATAAGGACTCCTGTTGCCTGAGCAACCATCTATGATGGCAATGCAGCCACGGTCTGTAACCACGGGACCACACATTCTGCATAAGAGAGCTTAATTCCGTCCCATGGCTGCCCTTAACAGGCTCATCTCACCATGACAAGTGTTATCCTTTGGGCTCTTTCTGGTACACAGTTTTATGACAAACATCTGGTTCTACAAGTTTAATATTGGTAGAGCACACACTCACAGTAACACACTGCTGTCAGTCCTGAACAGAGCACAGCCCTGCTGTGTTCATACTTGCTACCCCCAAAACAACACCAGACTTACCCTACATGTACTGAACTGTAAAATAAACAGGCAAAGGTGTAAGAGACTTTCAAGGAACCTACTTGTGAGCAAGGGGCAAATCACAGCCTTCAGTTACTTTATAACAGAGATCAAAGATTAAATCCAGCACTCAAGAAGAATGAGGGCACTGGTGCCAACCTGCGCTTTGTCACATGGAACGGGTCACTTTGCAGTCACCATCATTAGCAAACAAGCAAAAAACATGGACCAAAAATATTCTCAAAGGAGGTCTCTGGCTAAATCAGCAATAAATGAGTTGTGCCACAGGCTTCTGCTCTATGACTTGTTGAGAACGGCTCCATTACTGCCACTGTCATACCCTCTCACTGCCCATGCATTAAGGACCGTCTGAAGATGGACCTCAGAGTGCACAGCGATTACTGTGGGGCACCATTAATTGTAAGTACTGATGGTATTTTAACTGTGTTACATTTTCAAAGTGACACCACCCTGTTCCCAAAGCTGGTTTCAGACATGAGCTTCACTGATTCATCTGCTTTCTTACGAGATCGTTCTACTCTAACCTGCTGAATACGAGAGCAGAATAAACCCTGCAGGAGGCCATGCCCCCCCCATTACTGAGCTCACAATGAGGCTCAGAGAAGAGGTTTCATCCAGAAATGTATTTTCCACATGAAACTCTGAGCACTGGCAGTGCCAGGTGAAAGAACAGCCACAGTGGTTACTAACGGCGGCTTTATGCCTGTAACTATCATCTGAGCAGATAAAGGCTTCACCACCAGCAACAAGCAGTGTTTGCAATTCAGTCCTTGCAAATGAAAGTGTTGTTTAAAAACCAGTTTCTAAGTGTTAGAAAAAGCAAACCAAGGCTGTCACTATGAATCAATTCTACTGGTACTTCACTGTGATCTCCTGCATCTCAGAGATCACACTAGAACAGCCTGCTCTGAAGGGAAAAAGAAGGAAATAATCAGAGGCAGGCTGGTTTTCCAGGCTTAGGAAGAAGAACTACCAGCACTAGAGCATCCGGTAGCTTAACGAGTGAGAGCAACTCAATCAGCTCACTAGGAATTCTACCTGCAGCCCCTCTGCATCACACAGTTTCTCTCTGAGGATACAGGATCAGGAGCTGACTTTCCCACAAGCCTCCCACAGCTCCCTGTGCTGCTGCAGCCTCGTTGTCTGCCCAGCTCCTGCCTTTCCTTCAAGGGAAAGAGAAGGTCACAGCTTCCACAGAGATCACAGGCAGCAGCTTCAGTTCACACTGACTCTGCCCTGCCCAGCCATGGCTTTTTATACCTTTTTATATGTTACATCCTTTTTATGAGGCCATATGAACACTGTGTAATCCCTGCATGTGTGCTCTGGGGAACAGCCAAAACCATCTGCCATAAACACATGGAAAGGAGAAATTGTCTTACATAGACAGATGCTTTTGCTATAAAACCTGCTTAGAATTGCACATATCAGTACTATCAATAACATATTCCCAGCCCCAAGTCAATTTATACCTATTTTACATCAAATCTTGAACCACGAAATTAAACCTAGAATCAACTTCCTCCTTTATTTAGGTCAGGTGGAGATCAAAAGACACCATGGAAACACTACAAACTAGTTTGTAGAGCCAAAACATTCACAACTGTCACAAAGCTAAAGTATGCACTGGAACTTGAAAAAGCCAATTTATTTTAACAGCCACCCTTTAATTCTGCATCCTCACATATACCATTAGTGAAAGCTATGAACTACAGAAAACATTTAATGTCAGTCTCAAATCTGCCAGCAGCTCATGGATACAACGAGACCTACTGACCCACAGCCTCATAAAGTTTTCAAATGGGAAGAGACTGAGCAGTAAACCCCAAACCCAAATATAATTAAAATGAAATAATAGTTTCTCTCAGTATAAGTCAGTGAACATTTCCCCACCACTTCCCTACGCAGATGCTTTGACTTAGTTCCAGGAAGATTGCTTAGTGGGATTTACAGCTACTCCAAGTTCCTTAGCAATCCTTAACCTGCTGGTTTTCGGTGTGTAGCACACACAGCCACAAATTATATCTAAAGCTGCCTATAAAAGAGTTCTGGGAATGCACTGAATTGATTTAACCTCCTGCTCTCTGAAACAAGGCAGAACATGCAGCCAAAAGTAAAAGTGGAAGAGAAATAGCAAAATGCGGAAGTCAACTAGCCCTTAACAGCCTCGATGAGCAATCTTTGCTCCCTCACCACAGAAATCCACGGGACAGCTCTCCAAGCAACCAGTCTCTGGCTGGATTCCTACAGATAAATTAAGCCAATGCTGGGGAGCAAGCTGTAACTGCATAGACCACAGAGCAGTTGGATCATTATGGCTCCCCTCTCCCTTTTCCCTTGTCTCCAAAGCAACTTTAAAAATCAAAATCCAAAGTTTGCTCTGCTCACACAATAGGAACTGTGCAATGCCAAGCTGGCAAACTCACATGAGGAATGCAGATGGTATTTGATAAGGATGATAAAACATTAAAATGGACTTGCAGTCTTCAGTGCCATGATGGTAGCACACCTCCTCTTCTGCAGGAAGACTTGTGCTGAACACCAGCAGCGCCCAAACAGCTACGCACGTTTTATCCGGATGGGATGCTGCATTCAACCCCTACAACATGCAAACCTTCTCATGTCACCACCACCAAATGTTTGTAGATATAGCTCAAAGACTGAGCTTTGAGTCCTCCAAACAATGGATTCAAAATCTCTCTTTAATGTAGTCTAGGAAGAACAAATGGAATGAGTTAAAGAGCATTCTCTTGGGAATGGTAAGTGCAACACTTTAATCCTTGCTATACTTACTTAAGCCCTCATCTTCCAGTGAAGGGGAGAAGGTAACAGAACATTCCTGCAAGCTCACTTTAAAAAGGAACTGCTCAGTCTCCTCTAAAAGTGCACATTCCCTTAAAAAGGGAACAAAAATCAACCAATCTTAAATTGAAAATGAAAAAAACTAAACAAGAGCTTCCAAAATGCAACTTCATTTCATGCTCACTGCAAAAAGTCTTCACCATTTTAACACCAAATTTCTCCTTGCAGAGGATGTGCAGGCTCCAGGCCTGTTCTGATCCTGAATATTTGGATAGAGTTCAAAATATTCCAAGGCAGTGAGCATCTGGCTGTGTGTTAGGTGCCTTTGCACAGAATCAAAGCAACTCTGTAACCCACTACAAGAGAAGAGGAGGGAGATGCTAATCTATGGCTTTAGAGACAGTCCAAAGGAAGCTACTGGAACAAAGCCCAGACAACCACAGTTATTTAATGTTTTCATTCCTGCTTGGTATCCACTCAACAAAACAGAATAACCTCCGTTTACATGGATGGGTGACTATTACCTGAGAAGCTGCGTTACCTCCCTGCTAACACATATCCAAGTCATCTTGAAATATGTATGGGCAGGCAGGCATTTTCCTCTCAACTGGTATTTAGCCAGTGTCCCCTCCAAGTATGTCAAAAGCTGCCCAAATGATTTTTGCATGCTACACAAAAGAGTTTCAAAGCCTTCTCATAAAAACCTTCAAACTTTCAGCCAGTCCCTGCTTTAATGGCTGTCACTGAACTGAACAAACACCTCCAAATAACGTAGCTCTGATAATAAAATGCCCATCTGATGCAAACATTGGCTATTCTTTGCTTAGATCAGCTCTCCATATCCAGAGGCATGCCATCCCTGAAGTGTGAGTTCAGCTTATTCCAAAGGACACAGTAAAGGAAACCCTGCAGTCTCCACACCAACTCAAGGGCTTTGCTATCCTTCTGCTCATATATTTGCTCTCAGTTCCCCCAACCTCACACCATTATACTTTTACTGCTGTCGATTGGGCAACAACACGGTTTAATCACAGCCTCAGATTTATGTTCCCCCTCATGCATCTGTGCATTAGACTAAACCACTTAAACTAGTGCAATATTTCTTGAAGTCACGCTTTTCTGTGTGCCAGGCCTACACAACCACCTTCACAAGGTCTTTCCCCTCCTCCAGTGCTCCCTTACCACAGATGAGTACATCTTCCAGCAACAGCACTACCCCCTCTTTCTCCGCCTTCAGTGTTCAAGTCTAACAATGCTGATGTGTAATTATTGTATAATTACTGTTTTCATATTCTTTTAGTTTGTGTGTTTTAAGCCAAGCAAAATTAGCAGTTCTTTCCTGGAGATAACTGAGGGGGAAAGGACACGTGCCACTCTCCTCCCAAAGGAAGGGGACGATTTTGCTTTCTCAGCTCCTTTCTGATGCTATTTTACTCCCTTGTTTCTCTGCCTGGCTTTCCCTTTGTTTTCTGCTCAGGGATCCTGCAGACTCTTCACAGTTAATCTCTGAATGTCCCTGAGGAAGCACAGGGTTTATTTTAGAAAGAAAACTACTTTTTGTTACTCCTACAGCAATTGACATGGCAGCAGGAAGAACAAGTAAGTGGACATTCCTGGTAGCAGTGATTAATTCTCCTGGATGCTCTAAATGAACAAGCTGGTACTCTGCACCGAAGTTGCTGTTCACTTACTGTTTGTCTGCCTGAAATCACAAGGACTAACAGGAATGATTCACTTGGAGTTTTCCCCGTCCTTGAGACCACCCAACCCCAGGCTTGAGATGTTAAGATCACTACTGGGATGGAGACTTTTGGGAAGCAAAATCAGATGGTCCTGCAGGAGGCACCTTACACAGATACAGTTATTCTGACCCACCTGGTCAAGGCTACTTTATAATTTTAGAGGAACAGGCTGGTTCTCTTCTGCTTTCTCATACACAATCCTGATGAATGGCCTTTATTTTATTTGCTCCTCCATTCTGAGGATAAAGTAGGTTGATATTTTAATATAAACCTCCATCAAAGACATGGAACACAGACTACACCCAGTCAGTTACACTACTGCAGAGGCACATCTAGTCTTTTTAGTAAAGCCGACTGCTTTTGTCAGAATAATATTCAGTTTCCCCTGACTAACACTGCTATCAGTGTTACACACAAAACTAACTGAGCCTGACGACGTATTTTTCAAAGTCATCAGAAAGTTCTCCATCTTCAGCTAAAGCTGAATCAGGACTTAAGCTAGTAAGGTGGCTGTGAGAGGGTTTTGTATGAAAGTATGGTAAGTATAACTCCAAAGTCATGCTTAGACATACGCTATACTATGGAAAAGTCACAGAGTTTTTATTAGATATCAAATATTCGCTATGAACACTTCATGTTCTCTTTCAATTTTAGTCTCTATGACGAGTAACATGTGAATTGAGTAAAACCAATTGCCAGTTCTGAAGGCTTGCTGAAACACAAACCAAGCAAATTACTACACTGGTTTCACAGGACAGCCTTGAGCATTTCTTTCCCCCATAACAGGCAAATAACCTGCGAGCACACATTTAGACAGCCAGCCAAGATGTGACTGTGTCTCACCCATTCCACTTGCATGCTCTGAGCATGAGCTTACTGTTGCACTTCTGAAATGCTCCGAAATCACCTTCCTGGTCACTCAGTGAAGCCGGGCAGGGAAGTGGGTGCTGCTGAAAGCAAACCTGTTTTCCCACTGGCTGTTTTTCAGGTGCTGGGTTCAGGCAGCACTGGGAAAAAGTGGAAAACAATAAAAATAAATAATGACTGTAAGGTGGGCAGGGGAGGAACAGGCAGAACTGCTCCCTGCACCAGCACGGGGCTCACCTGAGCTGCAGCTCCTATGGGAGAGGTGACTTCCAGAGCTCACGAGAGTACTTGTGAAACACAGCAAAAGGCACCAAAGCCTTACAGCTAAATACATCTGTTCTCCTAGGAGAGAGCCATCTACAGAGAACGCTACTGTAACAGCAGCTCTGCAGAACAGCACAAATGTTGTGCAGGCAGGTTTACCAGGCTGAGGAGTGCGCTTTTCTCTAATGCATTATTCTGTGCTGCTGTTTCATAAGCCATTGATTTTATTATTTTAGAACAGCAACTATAATCAAACATAGAAAAATTGCTCTCTGCTTTGTTAAAGTAAATGTTCTGAGAGCTGATGATGACAGAGGAAATTTAGCAGTGGTGATGACCTATGGCTAAGTCCTTCCTTAAGCAAATGCAACGTAATTTTTAAGTAAATAGGATGCCAAGACAAAGAATTTCAAGGAGGTGCTTTACACTCTTACTTACATAACCCAGGTACCTCAAATGGAGACAACAGAACTGTACACAGCTTGAATCAAGCTTTGCAAAGCAAACCAGCACAGGTGCTTTATTCTCAGCAACCTGCTGCTAATGGCATCACTCACATGAATTTTTCCAGGCAGATGGACACTTCCTGAGCTCCACCACCTCTGCTCCACAAAAACACCATACTCTGCACCTTTTGTTCCCTCCCTCGGGGCACTGACTCAGATTACAGGGAGCTACTGCTCCTGGTGTGTTTCCAGCCTTTCTAGAGGCACCTATTGTTCTGTTCAGGGAGAAGCATGAAATTTATCAGTTTTCAGCCAAGCAATGTCATTAAATAACATTGATCTGAAATCCTGTCTCATCCAAATAATTAAGACCAACAAGCAGCAACGTATTTTAACATTAAACATAAACAAAGGTTTTCTGGGAGTGAAATGAGAGAAAAACTTGATTCTCAATAGCAGGAAAGAAAGAGCAGTCAAAATAAAAGGCTTTTTTTTAAGGGTTATTTAAAGGCACCTGCACAAACAGCTTGAGAAGATCTGACGCACTCCGAGGACATTGTTTTCACCAGTATTGTGTCATAGTAGTAAATAAATGCATTGCTCCCATTTGTAGTACCATGTCCTCTAACATAATAAGAAATGAGTTGGTAGATCACCATAAAACACTATTAGACACAATTATTCACTGATCACATGGAGATGCTGAATAGCATGCATCATCACACTGCCAGACATCCCTGTTTACAGGAAGCCAATTTTTCTATCACTTAACAACAAGCAGAGACTAATCAGGCACACATCCATGGAAGATGCTACAACCATAGGGTGTATACAGGATGTATAAAGGATGCCAGGCCTTGTCAAGTGAGTGAAGGAATCAGAGGCGAGGTACAGCAGGGAGGAAGTGGGGTAGAGGGTTACATTCAGACTTGGCTCGCTATTCATGATCCTCATTTCCTTTTCCAGATATCACATTAGTGCACCAGAAGGGAGCAGAGAGATTGTTTCGGCTGCTGCAGATGCAAAGGAAACCAGAGCTGTGGTGATAACATTTCTGTCTGAACAAAGGGCACCCTCCCCACCACAGCTCCCCAGGCTCTGGGCAGCAGCACTCAGTACCTTGCTCCCAGGAACACACAGGCTCTGCCAGAGACTGTTCTGACAATGCTGCTTATGGTTACACAATACAGCTTATTGCAGCATATTCCTACCAGTAACAACAGTGTGGAAGCTGCAGTAAGACACAGACTTAGGTCTGTGCTTCTCCTGTTTCACAGCTACTCACAATGTTTTATTGTGCTGCAGCAGACACCAAAGAGGCTGCAAAAACCCAGAGCTGAGATCTTTCGTGCAACTATTTTCATTCAACACAAATATCCTTGGATTTTTTTCCTTTCCTCATCTGTGGCTTTGTTTCCTAAAGCAGCACTAGGAAAAGCCATGTCCTTGGTTAGTCAGAACATACTTATTTCCCCGACAGTATCAGGCTATCTGAAGTGCTCATTTTTTGGTAAATCACTGCTAATCAAAAGCCACTACTGTTAGTTGCTAACAGACACACAAATACAAACAGATGCACAAATATACACAGAAAGTGTCACTCACCAGCAAAACCAACTCTTAAGCATTATACATGGCTTCAGAAAGGTGAAGGTGTTTGTTCCCTGTGCAAAGTAAATCACAATTTGCTACTTCTTTAAACTTCACTATGAGAAGCGAGGGTCAAGATGAATAAGAAGATGAATTCCATGATAATGTTCTGTTTACACAAGTATTCCAATGCATTGTGAATCCTAAGGCTATAAAAGCAATCCTTCAAAGTTTTGCCACTTTAAACCACCATTTTTTAAGCCATAGAAAAGAAATGAGTCCCTTCAAAATGAGACAGCAGCAAAAGTAAACTTGCAAACCAGTTTATCATAACTGTATTCCCTCTGTAATACTGTTTATAATGGTAAAAAATATTTTACTTTATATTACAGCGCACATTCTGGAATAATAGCATTGGGAAGCTTTTCTTCTGCCTATTGCTGTTAAAGGATTGACTAATGTAGTAGATCTGGATGAACAAACATATTGTATTTAATACTTACAGCCTCCTAAATTAGGGCACACAGAGGAACAGCTTCAAGGAATGAAATAAGATGCTGTTCTAGAGCCCGAAACAACTTCTGAGCTGAAAACTACATATAGCATTTGGATTGGTCATGAGACTTTCATCTTTCCTAGAGGGATGGGGAAAGGAAACTTTACAGATACACTAAGCAGAAGTATGGTAATAGGATGAAAACAAGCAGCCAGGCATCAGTTTAGCCAATATTCATCCTTTCTATTGAGGCAGCTGACGCATTCCTGTTGTGACCTCCTGATCTTTGTTGTTTCACTAAAAATAACTGCTGGAACATCAGAACAACCAAAAGCTTGAAATATCACAAGTCTGCCATTATCTGCTTACAAAGCACTTGCTTTAAATAGAACAAACGACAAGGCAAGGTGCAGTTTAAAAGCATAAATGTCTCCCACAGGTTCAGCCATAATAAGGCACCACACTATTACGTTCACTAATGAGTAAGTTACATGGAAAAAGGGACCGTGTTTACAGTCACGTCCTTTTGTCTTTTTAAATTTAGTTTCATAATTTGTATTTCAAAAGCATCAATAAAGCTTTTTAAGCTTAAGCACCTTCCCATGTAGACAAAGCCAACAAGTACCCTGGATGCTTCTTACGCACCTGCAATGCAGATCAAAATGGACAATTCTACCCTCAGTGCTGCCTCAGCTCCTGTGCTTTTATTTACCTTCACTGTCTCAGCTTAACAGTCTTTAATAAGGCAAACTCAAACGCATACCACTGCTGTCCATAGTGGGAACGGCCCCTCCTTCTTGCTGTCCCACCCCAAGTCCTGCATAGGGAAACAGCGCATCTATGCGGCTAGAAGAACCTCCATGTCTGAGGACGCCCTGCACTTCTTTGCTGCCATAACCACAAGAGACATTCTCCTCAGAAAACCCTGTCTCAAATGAGGACTACTCCCTACCCACCCCAAAACGTACAAAACCCATCCATCCATCCATCCATCCATCCATCTTTTCTCTGCAGGCCCCGTGTCACTCATGCAAACACCACTGTTGTCACTTTCTCCAGTGATCACGTATCCCACAGAAGGCGGCGGTGAAGGATGCGATGTTCACCCTGCTCCAGCGGGTATGGTGGGGTCAGCAGCGCCGCTGATGCCCGCCTGCCTGCGCAGACTGCCGCGGGAGGGAGGCGCCGGGCGGAGCGCTCCCTCCTGAGCGGGGAAACATTCATAACCAGAAACCAAAGGAACGCCCTGAGCCAGCACACCGGACAGATGCGGGTGAGGTGTGAAACAGGATAACCGCTTTTCTCCTCTGGTGCTTCAGTGACCAGAAAAAGGGCCTTTGAAGAGGGAAGCAGGCACTTTGGTGCAGCGCCAGCGCGCCGCGGGCAGCACAGCCGGTCCCACACCTCAGCCGCCGCAGAACCGCGGGCGGCCCGCCCGAGCTGCCCCCGCCCCGTCCACTCTTCCCTTCTATGACCCAGACCACGACCGACAGCGGAGAGGGGCCGGCGGGGACCCCGATCCCTTGCCCGATCCCCCCTCGGGTCCGCGCAGGAGACGGGCGGCGGGTGCGTGAGGAGGGGAGGCCTCAGCCCCCTCAGGGAGCGGCGATGCCGCTCACCTGCCCCGCGCCCAGCCCCGGGGGTCGCGGTGCTGTTACCGCCCCGTGGCTGACGCAGCGCTGCGGGGAGGCTGCCGCGCACCGCCCGGGTCCCGCCGCCGGCCCGAGGCCGCGCCTCACCTGCTCAGCGCTCCGCGGCCGTGCCGAGTCCCGCCGCCACCAGCGCGCAGCAGCCCCGCGGGGCCGCACTTACCGGCCGCGGCGGGCACCGGGGGCGGCGGCGCAGGCGCAGGTATGGCTGCGGCAGCCCGGCCCGTCGCTGTGGCAACCGGGGGTGTCAGCTGTCACCGGCTGCGGCCTTGTCCCCGCCCAAGGGCGGGGCGCGCGCTGACACCGGCAGGAGCGGGCGCGGTCTTGTGCACTGTGGAGGGGTCTATAGTGTCGTGTGCACAACGGTGTGAACTATCGTGTGCACTGTCATTTGTGCTATCGTGTCATGTGCACAACAGTGTGCACTACGGTGTGCACTATTGTGTCGTGCGCACAACAACGTGCACTATCACGTGCGCAATTGTGTCGTGCACTATTGTGTCGTGTGCAATATGGTGTGCACAGTCATGTGCAGGGTCATGTCATGTGAGCAGTGGCCACACCGAATCAGCCAGGTTGGAAACACCATTAACACCAGTGCTGCCAAGGCCACTATTAAACCGTGTCATCAAGGGCCTCTTCTATGCATTATTGGAATACTTCCAGCAATGGTGAGTCCAGTACTTACCTGGGCAGCCTGTTCCAGTGCCTGGAAACTGGAACATACATAAAGCCATAGAATGGTTTGGAAAGGACCTTAAGAACATTTAGTTCTAACCCCCTTGCAAGCTCCGTGAAATGAGTGCAGGTCCAAGTGGAGCAAGCTGCCAAGGGTGGCATTCCTGGTGTGCCCATCTCTGCACATGGCACAGGGTACCCAGAGAAGCTGTGGGTGCCCCATCCTGGGCAGTGTTAAAGGCCAGGTTGGACACAGGGGCTTGGAGCAAGCTGCTCTAGTGGAAGGGGTCCCTGCCCTAGGCAGGGGTTGGAACTGGATGAGCTTTAAGGTCCCTTCCAACACAAAACATTCCATGAGTCTATTCACTTTGGCTCTGCAATATCATTTCTGCATGAACACATGCATGTGACCTCAGACTGCACATCAGTTGGGTTAAGCTCTGAATGTGCACCCGTATGGTATCAGATACTCCTTGCATGTCTGTATTTTCTGCATAAAACCATGTGGAAGATTATGCCACATGCCTTAATCACTGTGATTATAGTGCTGGCAGGTGCACACAAGTTAGATGAACAGTGTGTGTGCTGGCAGACATGCACAGCAATTCCTATACTGCTAATGAGCACAGAAAGGTTGGTACAGTTGTAAGTTGCCCATCACAAGGACATTGCACATGCAGGAGCAGCCCAATTGCATGCAGATTTGCACACAGTGTCTTTTCTGTGTTTATAACAGAAATAAAATGCTTCATTATGAAGGACTTCAAAATGAAGAGAGAGAAGCTTGATTTCTTCAAGCAGCCAACAGAAAAAGATGATTAAAGGTCCTAAAAGTTGGAGATAATAATTTTCCCAGGAAAGGGAAGTATCATCCGCAACACAGATAACTATTTCACACCTTCACCACAATCAAATTCAGTGCTGAGCTGCAAGCTGGTGGCTCTGCCTACCTTCAAAGTGATGCTGTTGTGAGGAAACTGTAGGATGGATCCACACATGATTCCCACCTCGAGCCAGGGAAAATGAAACACAACGTAGCCTAGAGGGAAATGTTTTAAAGAAAGCTTATTAGTTCTTAGTCAAAGCTAAAACCAAAGATGTCCAGTTTTGAATGGGGATTTGGAAATGAAAATGAGATTTAAGTGTACTTGCAGTGATGGAGAAAGGTCCTATGGTGTGCAGCTGTGTCCAACCAGAGTGGTGATGTGAGCAGTGCCCTTAGCCTGGGATGCAGTGGTCCCTTGGCAGTTCCCAGTGCTGTGATTCCCACCTTTGGGATGTCAGCCAGGCTGAACTCAAAGGCTGGTTTGCAGCATCAGGCAGACACAGACCCAGAGAACACACCACCTCCTGTTCATGGTTTTCCTTCCATTTTATCTCTCTACCTTTTTATATAAAATGTGGATTCTTAATTTAGAGGTGATGAACCAGTCTGAGAAGTTGATTCAGTGAGGACCTGTGTCAAAAGAGAAATGCATTTGCCATTGAATCATCCTGGCAGGAAACACAGGAAGATATTACATTCAATATGGGTCTCTAATAATATAGCACAGATAAAGGAAATCCCCCCGTGTTTTTGGAAAGAAAGTGCTTTATATTAACAGGCCATAAGATGTGACATTCTTACAACAGAAATACATCCCTGAACCTCATGTAAGGAAAACATGTTGGAAACAAAGGGGTGGAAATATATTCATTCAGAAATAAACTGAAATAGTCCCTAAGCATTTTTCCATGTCCTCCCTGATTTCTCTGAAGTTTTGAGTTCTGTGGTGTTTCAGCCTGCAAATGTCACCCCCGTCTGCCACCCTTTCCAAGGCTGCTCCATCTCAGCAGCAGCATCTGCTGCCCCTCTCCAGGTGATCTGACCCAGTTCCTTCATGTTTAAAATGGGAATATCTTGGTGTTGCAGGGTGCTGTGAGCATGGTAATTATGTGTCATCAATATCTGCAAAACTCTTTAGAAGTCCTGGAGGCTGCTGTGTAATGCAGTTAATTATAGCTCGGCATTTCCTCTGTTCAAAGAGTGGGGCTGGAGGAAGCTCTGGCCCCAACCACAACTCCTGAACTCTGGAGGTGGCCAAAGGATTTCCCCCAGAGTTTGAAATTCCCAATCCATCAAAGTACAAATGAGGGCTCTGAGATACGAGCATTTTGCAGTAATATCTCACACTGTTTCTGCTCCACCAGAATCAGAGATCACAAAAAGCTGTGCCATTACACGTAGCAGTCCTTAGGCCCTATGTTGCTGTGGGTTGTACTTCCATAGGGGAATTATCAGTGCTTCATGCAGTTACAAATTCCGGTGAAACTGCAGGCATCCTGTCAAAGACTGGCCCTAAGCAACCATCCCAGGGTCAGACAGAAAATCCATGGACAAACTGAGATAAAATCCACATTTCTTGACTCCTGTGATTTGACAGGGTAAGGCAGAAAATCCAGCAAGGAGGCTCCAGATCTGAGGACCTGAGTCCTGAACTTCAGTTCAAAGACTCTGTCCCTTCACATCTTATTTTTCAGCCATATGGTCAAGCTCTGCAGAGTGGGGAATGCCTTGCACAGGTGGATTTGCCTGGATTTGATGGGATGATACCATCTGCAGGGACTGCCAGGACTTCATTGCTAAGCGGAGAGTCGCAGGTTGGCCAGTCTGTCTCAGGACCAGAGGAAGGATTGCTCTTATCCCTGCTGCACAGCCCTTCATGCCATCCACAGGCTGGCCTGGCTGCACTGGAAATGTGCCTCATAGCTGGTGTGAAGAATCTCCAGCGTTTATATATAGGAATAAATCAAATGGCTGCAGAGCCTGGGCAGACAGTGTGACACAGCGTGGAGGAATGAGGGCTCCCAGCAGTGCTGACAGCAGCAGCATCAGTTCTGGCTCTTCTGCTTTCTGTGTCATCTGGGGATGGAGAAAGGGACCAGGTAAGAGGATGAGTGGCTATTGGTGTGTACTTGGTGTAAGGGCCATATATTTTAAAAGGCCCATGCTAACTAGTTAATGGGAGATGAGTGCAGGAAGATGTCAGGCGGAGGTTAGGGCAAGGCTGATCCTGTCCTGTCTATCTCAGATGATCTGCCTCCTACCCCTCCTTTATGTGGTCTTGGATGTGCTCCCAGGCTTTACTAGGAGCTGGGAGAAGGATTTTCCAGGATGTTAGAGGCAGTGCATCTTCCCACTCTTGCTGGCTTTTTGCTTTTAAGGTTCCTTTGCTTGTTTTGTTTGTTAAAGAGCACAGATTAAGGTGACAGAAAAGAGCTGCAGAGCTGGGAATAGAAAAGTTTAATCACCTTTCTGTGTCATTGCACACAGATGTTATTCCTGTTTGCCGTGCATACGCAGTATCAACATGCAAAGCTGGTGTGGTTTTGTTTCTGGGAATGCAGGTCTAAATCCAGACACCCTCCATTCCATAAAGCCATAAGAGTGACTATTAATTAGATCAGTGTGGCTGAGATGAGAATCTGGGATTACCTTCTCATTGACCCCATCAGGAAGGAGACAGGGCTGGAGTGGCTGTCTCTCCTTGCAAGCAGGCAGCCTGCATGTTGTCGTGCAAGTCCTCTGCCCTGATAACAGTGTGCTGAGGGTAGGGCAAGGGAAAGTTACAGTGCAGAGTCTTTCCCATAGCTCAGCACAGAGTAGGGAACAGCCACGATGAAATTCAACCAAAATGTTAAAATCTGAAGGGTGATGGGATCCCTTCCCTGTTCTAAAAGGGGGATTTTGAAAATCAGACCCAAATGTACATAAGTGTGTATATAGAGACTTCTATACTGATCCTTCTTGAGTACCTCTGCCATCAGATATCCTATTGGAAAAGCATCAGTTAAAATACTCAAGGCCTAATTCTGCTCAGTGGCATGGGCCAAGCCAGTGTTCCTCCCACAGGGCTGTTCCTGAGTGCTCTCTTTGGTCCCTTCACTGCACCTTACCAACAGCCTCTAGGATAATTAGCAGCCATCAGATGAGATCTAGTTCTTAACAAACTTCTCCCTGCACTGGAAAGGGAGGGGAGAGCTCAGTGAAAGGCAGTGAAAATCAGTGTCAGGGAGTGGCAACAGTTCCTATTACCATCCTCTGAAAAGCTGACATTACCAAAGATTTATTTACAGAAGCTGGGAGAAATAAGGGAGATGCTGTCAGCTCCTTAAGGCAGAGACTGGGTTTATTTATTGTTTTCCCTTTGTTTGCACAAAACTTAGGCGAATAGGGCTGCTGGTACAAGAGGAGGCCTCCTGCTGCAGAACAAGTAACATGTGATGACAAGTGCTGAAACTGAGGCTCAGACTTCTATTGAGGAGCAGAACTGGAGAAAGCTGGTCAGGATCCAGGAGATGTTTGGTCCAGACTGACATCCGGGGCTGGAGGAGCAGAAGGTAGGAGGAGCAGGCTGTTAAGAGATGTACAGTCTCTGCACTTAGAGTGCAGAACACAAAGAACCTCCTTGCAACTCTGCTGCAATGTGGTTGACCACCAGTGCTGCAGTGCTGAGCAGAGCGTGGTCAGCTGTATCCCAAAGGTGACACATTGGCCTGCATTGCCTTAGTGGTCATTTACTTTATAGTGGGATGCTCAGGAGCATCAGTGGTTGTTTTTAGCACAGGACGCAGGCAGCCAGAAGGGTTTTGCATCCCTGATATCATGCATTGCCCAGAAAGCTAATTTAGTGCAAGCTGCTCTTATCCATTAAATGTGCAAGTGAATTGACCTACTCCCTAAACTAAAACATTGCTATAGCTGCTGGCTGGGAGAAGGCATCAGCCCCTTACTCAGCTCCCTTATCTCCACTTTACCAACCAGTCTCATAGAAAATCCATTATTTTTCAGCATTAATTCATGAGATGGCTCTTAGCCAGAATTCTGTGATTGTACAAACAAGGGCAGAAGCAGTCCCCACCTTTCAATCATATCATAGGCCTTTCCTAGGAACCTGGGGAGTAAGGGTTCCCATTTCAATCAGAAAGGGTGTGATTAAGGCCCACAACAGCTTTCAAAAAGCTCTTCAACTAGGCAGCTGAACATAGTCAGTCCACAAGGGAAAAAGGGCAAGTTGTGAATAGTTTATAAATAAGAGAACAAGAAACATTTTTTTTCTAGGGCAAAAGAAGACCTGACATCTGCATTTTGTTTTGTTTATAAGGATTTATATGTGTATATATATATATATATATAAAAATCTAATGTATGTAAGTAATCACTGACAGGTTTATATATGTATGCCCAGGCTCTGCCTACTGTATTGCATCCAGTATCATGAGGAAAAAGGCCAGTGACCTTTATGTTCAGGAAGCAAAATACTCCTACAGGACCTTGTCTGTTTTGTCAGACCTGCTGGATGTGCTGTAGCTGTTACCATGCATTAGCTCTCATCACATACATGTACACCCAAGCCACAACTGCTTCCTTTCAGGTCAGTGATAAAGCGGCTTTGGAGAAGCAGATTTGCAGTGGGAGATGTACCCTTGAGCCAAAGAATCGTTAAATTATCAGCATCAAGAAGCCTACTGCAATGTGAGTTGACAGTTGTATGGTACTAGGCTGAGGCTGTGTTTACTCTGCCTACATTGAGCTTCTTTTTCCTCTGAGTAATTTCCCATCATTGCTATCATGTGGGTTTATTTCCATGGCAGACAGAGGAAAAGACAACTCACTGCAGTTGTCAATAGCTGGATCAGTACCATCATCTCAGCAAGCTAATGCCTGCCTCCCCCAGCAATACAGGCAAACAGGTGGGCAATTCAAAATCCTGTACCAAAGAGTAAAGTCAAGCACATAAGAAAGTACCAGGCTGAATGATTGCAGGGAGTGCAGAAAGTCCTCCACCAAACAGCTGTGCTTTATAATCCTGCTCTATCCTCAGATGAGTCTGATTACCTTGCACACAACCAGCCCTCAGCTGCCACAGGTCCTCTATTGCCTCCTAATAATAAGCAGTACTCATGTGAAGAGCTTTAAACCTGGTTGAAACAGAGTAGAAGAAATACAAGATTTCTTGTGCTGATGGAAGATTCAAGGCATGAAAATATTAAATAACCTGCCAGAGCACACTAAGATGCTGAGCTACATTGCCTGAGGGCCTGCCTCATATTTTAAGAGAGATGATCTCTATTCCTGTGGAACAGAACATGCTGTTAGCTAGGGAAGTACAGAGGCCTATAATTGTCTTGCAAAGAAAAGGCCTTTAAATGACGAGGAAGCAGCACAAAGACCTGTGCTTGCTTTATGAACCTAAACCACATAGTTGCCCCTAAGTGCAGCATTCCACCTCCATACAGCTCAGCTGCTCCACAGTCTCCAGGTGAAGAAAAATGAAGGGATTTGATTTTATCTTCCCTGATGGTGATTGTTAATGGCCTGCAAATTGGTGTCACGTGTGGTTTCTTTTTCTTTCTGCATGCTGTAAGCCAATTAGATGTTCCCCAGTTACAGTTTTTCTCCCTGTATCTGGGAGGGGTTTTGTGCTTGTCTGTCTAGGAGTTGCAAATATGTCTGTGGTTTTATTGCTAGATTTTTACAAACCTCGGGTTTGTGTTTTTATGATGATTGCTGCTGTGAGGACATTTTAGAAAAGATCATGTTTCTCTTTGAGATTATGTTTCACTCTGTTGATCTTTCTCTTGACATTTCAAGGAGTTTGGGGATAACTGGTAAAACATGCAGAGTAAGCAAAGGGGATCTCCTTCACCCCACGTGCTACCTTTGCCAAACTGGGGAGGCACAGGATGTTTTCATTTATTAAATTAATAGATTTGTGTTGGTGTGAAGCAGTGTCTGAATAGAGCAGGGTATGCCGTGATGTGAACAGCCCACACCAGTGCCTTTTTCCCTTGCCTATCACAGCTGCTGAATCTTTTCCCATCCTTCCTGTTTGCTCATCCAAAGCTTATGAAATACCCCATCCTTGGGGTGATGGACAGATTGTTTAGCTGTCACTGTTTCAAACCTGGTTTCAGACTGGCAGGTTTGTGTTTCAGATTGATTAATCAAATGATATGCAAAGAGGAGATCTCTCTCCTCTCTTACCTGAGGCTAATGGTAAAGCTGAGATGTGAAGATGCCTGGCATTTGCCTGCTGTAGAGCTGTATCAATTCTCTGTTGTTACTAGTCAGGGAGACTTGAAAACTTCACCATCTTGCCCTGAAGATGCAGAATTGTTTCCATTAGCTTGTTGAAAAGACCAAAAAAGGCACGTAGGAACCTGCAGACAAGAAACTTGTGGTTAGTCTCAGCTCATATCTTTTTATCATGTTCACTTTCAAAGGACTCCAAAGAACCTGGGAACTATTAAGGAGCTAGTGATAGAGCTGTAAATTACATGATAGAGTCCTGAAAAGAGCCAGTTTCAGTATCTGGAAAGAAGAAAGTTAAAGACCATTTACTGTATGAGCTGTTGCAAACACTCAGACCTTCTGATCGATAGGATGAGGATGGGAACAGCTTAGGATAGAATAATTTTAGATGCTGGGAGTTATCCTGTATTATTTATTATAAGAGATGACTTGGTTCAGGCACTGGTAATGACAGTGCTGTAGTCACTCAGTCTCAGCCTTAAATAAAGTATTCATGGGTACCATTAAAGGGCTGTTACTCATATCCTCAATGGATTTTGCAGGGATGAACTCTGTGATAACACTAGGATGAGAGGCTGCTTGACCAACTGACTGGAGCCTTTGGGGAGTTTGGGTTACTGGTTTTCCTTCTGTCCCTGTCTGCTCTGTGACCTTTAGCAGAGCAGTTCCCTTCTGTCTGCCCACCTCTGGCCTGTCCAGGACTCTCTGGCTGTACAAGTCTGCAGTGCCTGGAACAGCAGGACCGGGATGCTGGTAGAGGCTTCTTGGCAGCAGAGGGATGCCAGCAGCAAACAATCACCAACCTTAGTCATCAGGTTTGCATGAACACAAAACTGCTGCATCAGATACAGTCTGTGCCCTGACCACCCCTTCCTGTGAAAACCCTGCTGACAGCAGATCTGTCCCTGGTGCAGGGTCTTCTTTGGGCCTCCACATATGTCTGGGGCATGAACAGAGCCAGGCTATGGGGACCATTTCTGAATAAAAACAGAGGAGAGAGAAGGCTTTGTATTTTGTTTTGTGTTTTTCCGTATGGGGTATGGTGGTTTGGCATCTGTCAAGTGAACAGATTAAGAACAGACGGGGAAAGATGTGAAACCCCGTTGATCTCTGAGGGATTATTTCAGAAACACAGAGAACAAACTCAAGCTGGATTCTGGCCCCTGCTCTTACATCTTTTCTGCAGGCACTGCCCAAAATGTGCTTTGCGTTGATCAAGAGTTCCTCTGCTCCTGTGCCTTGGGCACCTCTGTTCTCCCGCCTCTCTAGTGGGCTACCCCCATCCAGCCTCCACCATCTCACACCTTACCTGGGGACCTATTCGGGGTTCCCACCCCAGAAATGGGGCTGGGAGAAGGGCTGCACCCTGCCCTGCATCCACAGCTCAAAGGCATACAGGCCCTGACCCCCTTCCTTTGTCCGTGCTGCAAGCAGCCAGCTCGTAGCTCCATTTCACAGCTGGTTTATCGCGCACCTTTAAAACAAAATCAGGTCACAAACTCCACAGAACACATCCTGCTCCAATGCTATCCCTAGCCAGGGCATCACTGCATTCATTTTGTGCTTGCAGCCAGCAGAGGACACTTGCTTTCTTTGTAAAGAGCTTGCGCTGCCTTTGGATGCATCAAAGCAAAAGAGGTAAAGATTCAGGGCTTGGCCACACGTGGGCACTGCAACAGCAAGAGATGGGCCTGTCCCACGCTGCTTTCTAGCCCCAGGGCTCTCTGGTGGTACCTTTTTCCTTAGCCTTTCATGAAACGTTTGGGAAGTACCTGCAACACGCTTTAAATCCTGCAGGCTGGCTGTGCTGGGGTCCCTGGGAGGGGGAAGTGGCTGTCCTCAGTAGAGCCTGTGACCCTAGATGTATTGCTTTGGAGCGCATGACTCCATGGGTGCCTGGAGGACACATGGGCTGGCTTGGCGTCATGGGCGATGGCAGCAGCCGAGATAGAATTATAGAATAGTTAGGGTTGGAAAGGACCTTAAGCTCATCCAGTTCCACCCACCCTGCCATGGGCAGGGACACCTCACACTAAACCATGCCACCCAAGGCTCTTTCCAGTCCAGCCTTGAACACTGCCAGGGATGGAGCATTCACAGCTTCCCTGGATAACGCATTCCAGTGCCTCACCACCCTTACAGTAAAGAACTTCCTCCTTATATCCAATCTAAACTTTCCCTGTTTAAGTTTGAACCCGTTACCCCTTGTCCTGTCACTACAGTCCCTAATGAAGAGTCCCTCTGCAGCATCCCCATAGGCCCCCTTCAAACACTGGATTTCAGAGCAAAAGGCAAAACTTTGGCAAACATGAGGTTACCAAGCTTAAAGTGAGCTCTCTGCTGCAAGGGCGTGCAAGCAAATGAGCTTCAATCTGGATCAGATGTGTAACTGCAGACATGGCACATTTGAGATTCAGATTGAGCTCAAGAGAGCATAGTGAAGCCAATCCAAGACTAATCCCTGACCTCTGCAGCCTATCTGGCTGCTCTGATGGCCTGGAGGAACATTAAAGTCCCCTCACTATTTGGCTGTGCAGACCTGGGGTGGCTGAGCCATGCAGAACAAGCCAGGGTTGGAGCCCACAGCCCCACTGTTGCCAACACATAGGCTGTGAGCAGTTTTGTGGCAGTGGATGAGCAGGATGAAAAACACCCAGTGCAGCTTAGACCTCCTCAAGAGAGCCCGCGTGGCTCACAGACCCACTGTGCTATGTAAAATCACCTCAGTTGCATCTAAGCAATAAGCACTTCTTTAAATCACCTATTTAGGGACTTGGGGACCCATATAGAGAAAATGGAGTCAGAATAGCTTAAAGCTGTGTATGCTGTGTCTATAAATATGTACCTCAGGTCCTGAATGATGCAGTTGTAGATGCCCATGGTGCCCAGATGAGTCTGGGTTTTGGTCAGCTGTGCTCTCATTTCCCCTTCTGGCTATCCTCTCTATTGGAGAGAAATACAGATTTTACTTCTGGACCACAAAGGAAATCTTGGTCTTAAACAAGCCATTGAGCATGATACCTGGAGATGTAAAGGCAACACAGACAAGTGTGCAGAAAAACATACAGTACTCTTGCCTTTCACCACAAATGAGGCTCAGGACAGCTCTCCTGAGGAACACATGAAAAAGGTAGAGCCTTCCAGGTATGGAAGCAGCACTTTGTGGGCTCTGTGGTGCTGGAGCTGAGCCTGAACATGGCCTGTGGACTCAGTACCTCACCTGAGGCTCCCATGTCCACCCCAGCTCTTGCTAACATTGCATGAGTAACCATAGCTGTAAGCCATCAGGCTCCTTCACCTCCCATTAATCCCAGACTGCCTGTAACCAGGACCAACTGTAGGAGATGACCCAAGAGATCCACAATAAAACTGCCCCCATTCCAGGACCAGCACAAGCCAAATCTCTGGCGCAACATTTCCAGCACAATGGAGCCAGTGCTTGCTCCATTGAAGCAAGCTGAAGTTCCCTGCTCACCACTGGAAGGATGAGGTAGAGCAGATATATACATACGCCAGGGTCCATTGCATAGGTCAGACCCAGCTCTGGCCATAAATGCTCCACATTGGGCTTTAAAGATTTGTTAGCTGGAATTAAGCAGCTTTCTGGTCCCTTTCTGGTCCCATCAGCTAGATGTAACAATCCCTCCTAGCCCATTAACAAAAGGAGCTGGCAAGACGAGATTTGATGACTGCCTAAACAATATGAAGAGGTGGTGACTTGCTGGCGATGTGTAAAAGCAGGCAACAAATCAGCTGGCAACATGCACTAGACTGAAATTAAATCAAAGCAAAAGGCAGATGACTTTGAATGGGCTCCAAAGGTCACAGAGAAACAAGCAGAAACTGACAAAGTTCACAGGAAAACAGCAAGCAGAAGGAATGCTGCATCTTCTTGGCTTGGGAGCTGTTGGCATCCGACTTGCAGCATGTCTGAGTTAAATAGATGTATCTAGAGGGAGGCTGGAGGCGTTAGATGCAGAATTAACTGGTGCATAGAAGCCTGTGTGTTACAGCACTGGTGAAAGTGTGCAGAAACCATGGTGCTGAGCAAGGCTGAGTTGCAGTGGAGCTTTGATGTCACGGGATGGTGATGCTGGAGGCAGGCTCCAACAGTGGCTGTTCCTTACAGTGGGTTATAGCTGCAGGACTATAACTGCTCCATTGGTGCTTCAAGCTGTCTCAGCTATTCATTAGTTCAGGAAAGGACCTACTTCACACTGTGTACAGAGAATGGCTCTTGTGTAAGAGATTAATGGAGAAGAAACAGTACTCCAGGAGTATTCTAAGGGCAGTACTCCTTATGTGAGGCAAGATACAACCACTAATGAGAAAGAAGCAAAAAAGAGCCTTTGTGTTGAGGACACAGAATAGCAGTGCATTAAAGTCAGGGGAAAAAACACTCTCAGCTTAGGGAAAAGAAGACAGAAGCCATGAACAGCAGGGCAACCTACCCGTGGTGGGATGCCTAAGCAGAAGGAGGATATGAGTTGGTACTTTCCTAATTACAGCATCTGCTTATAGCTATGTTTTCATCTTTTGGCAGCTTGGTTGGTGCAGCATTTAATTATCCCTGCAGCTTGGGGCTGGTAGCAGATGCTTTTCAGACACCTAACAGGGATAAAATAAGTGGAGGTGCAAGTATCCCCTTCTCTTTTGGCCTTTAGCAAGGGCAGAATCCAGCCCCATAATATCTCATGCATTTGTCTCCTACGTATTGCATTAGGAAGGAGCTGTGGTAGGCATGGAGCAATGAAGCCCAGAGAAATGGGAAACACATAAGGGAATGGCTTACACCAGTTCTTCCCAGTGCTGTGACATGAAGAGTTCAAATCAGTGCGTGGGTCACCAGCTCCCATCAGTCCCTTAAGGGTTTTATGCTCCTGTGGGCATCAACTTCCTGCAACCAGCAATCTTCAACCTGGACATCAGCAATACACCAGCCCACATGGCAAATCAAGGGCTTCTGATTGCCTCCAGCTAATGGCACTGGGCTTTTGGGACCCATAGGAGAGACCTTCAGAAAGATCCCAGCCTCAGGCCTGATGGAAACGGTTTGCTTTTGTAATACAAAAAAACCCCTGCATCCTCCAAACCACTGCTCAATACTCCCTGCCATGGAGGCATACACAAGCTTCATGTGAGGGAGGGATTGTATCTGTCTGGTTTGGGTGGAGGAATAGGTGGTGGGTGATGCTGCTTCCAATTCCTAGCAGGAATCTGGATGTGTCTGTGCTGGGAAATTGCAAAATAGTACATTGTGTTAATTAATGCCAAACAGGGGGGCTTTGAATATACATCACCAGAATAACCTTTAGCAACCACTAGATGCCTTCCATCCACGAGTAGCTCATAAAGAACATTCCTATTCATTACATGGCAATGGAAATACATCTCAGGAGCAAATTGCCCAGCACAACCATAACACTGAGTTAGGATTAAACAGTCTAATGTGCACAGAATGAAACACCACTTGGTCATTCATGCTCTGGGAGTGCTATGTTCACCACTGGCAGCTCCTGCAGCACTAACTAAAATACCTCTGATCCAGTCCAACAAGTTTTTTTCCCAGGTTTGCTTCTCCACATTGAAACCACAGACCGTGCTGTATGGAAAGCTTGGCAAAGTCTAGAGTTACTGTAGGTTGCAGCGGTTGGATTTGATCCTAAAACAATGAAACCCAACGTGAAAAAGACACAGATGGCTGTTGCCTCTGTGCTGTTTGGGGTGGGTTTTGGTTTCTAGCCAGTCAACCCCATGCCACAGTTATGCAAATAAAAGCAGCAAAGTTCAATGCGGTGGTATACACATCTCTAACAGACTGTGGCAATGAGGGATAAAATAATCGAGTGTTTTTGAAGAGGACGAAAGGATCACCACAGCAGCTTCAAGGACAGAGGATTTAAGGACATGGGGTCAAACCTTGTGTTCACTTAAGGCAAAAGAGGCTTTTGATGCACCTGGATACCTTTGTGCTCATGAGCATGTAGAAGCCTAAAAGCCCTTCTCTGCAGGCCTGGGGGAGCTGGTTGCATGTCCTATCTATGTAACATCAGCTCCTTGTGATGGAGGCACTCATGTGGAATTCAGACATGCAGGTAACAATTAACAGCAATGAGAGGCAGAAAAAGGAAGAGCTTGAAGAGAAGAGGAATGAGAAGAAGCCATGGGAAAATAGTTCAAATTGCCTTGACCAAGGGTGCACCGCCAAGGTCTAGACCTTGAATTCAGTGTGGTGTAAGGGGATGTAAACACAACTACATCCTCTTATCCTTATTCTTATCCTGCATCCTCTTATCCCAGGGTTGGATTTAGCCCTGTGGTGAATTTCAGGAAGAAACAAATGGGTAAGACTGGGCTGCAGTCTGCTGTTAAAAATGTTGTTCTCCAGTGAGGCACAAGTAACAGCAGATTTTGATCTCTCATAATTAAACTCTTAATCAACCCCATTTAAAAATGCCCGATGGTTCCCTTCTCAATCTCTTGTGAGGATGGGGAAGCTTAGAAATGTAATACAATTCTGTGGTTCAGTTAAACATCAGGCAGGTTTCAGGCTATGCTTTACTAGAACCAGATGAATTTCTAAGCTCCAAATCCAGCATACAGAATGCTGATTAAGTTTGATCTGGTGACCATCTGTCCTTGTATTTGTAGTATGGGTAGCTAAATGAAATTCTGGGGGAAAAAAGGTTATCTTAAATACACACAGGATAAAGCAAATTGAAGAAAGCCCCATTCACTGTTGCTATGTGAATCTTCTCAGCAAGAGGGGAAGATTAGGTTGGTCTCTGAAGTTACATATGCTCAAGTTCCCTTCTTTTTTTGACTCTTAGAAGCTGAAACATCAATCTGTAACTTTGGCTCTAATTGCATCTTGTGAACTTTCCTTTAGCTGCACACTCAACCCAAGCAGACAATAGATGGGGTTCTGATAGTGAGAAATGTTTCACTGTCAGAGCAAGTCAGTATCTTGGAAGGTGTAAATTGGTGCAGCTCAATGCAATTTCCCACCCCTTCCAACTCGCCTTGGGCCAGTAATCACCACAAATTGTTTCCCCCTTTTCATACTTATATCTTGCTATATATCTATCCATCTTTTCACTTAGAGCAAGTGAAGACAATTAAATTATGATTAATAGCTCGATAACCAACCAAAGGCCATCAGAGAGCTGAGGGAGTAGCTGCCAGGCTTTTTTCCAATCATAATGGAAATTTCATGGAGGAAAGAACCATGTGAGAAGTGCTGGCATCACATAATGCCCTCCTTTGATGAGAGCCAGTTAAGAGGCTGGGCCCATCAGCAGACTTAAATACAAAGGAAGAGAAAGTATTGGGAAAGGCATTAAAACAGCACTGTGGGAATCACAAATACAGGAACAGACAGTGCTTGTAAGGCTTGTTAACGGAAATGGTTTCTAACATGCAAAGGCACCAGCTTCTGGTCCCCAAGGACCATCTCATGCCACTGGCTTCTTCGTGTGAAGAACCACAGGGATTGCAAAGCAAAACCAAATTGAGTCTGTGTCCTTTGCCAGTTTTCTCCAGCTGCCCGAGGGACTTTGCTCTTTAAAATGGAGGGTATCTGTTCTTGAAAAGGAGTTGCTCACATGTCAGCGAGTCAGTCTGTGTACCAAAGGGAAATGCTGAGGATGGCTGCAGGGCTTGGGCTGGGGTGCAGGACAGCCACACCAGGGGAGGCAGCTCAGCAATAACCACAACAAAAAAGACTGGTTGAGATTTGAGGAGTGTCTTGAGTGTGGGAAGCTCTTCACTACCAAGGGAGCTGCCTGCTCCAGGCTTTCCCACTGCTTACCCAAGCCTGACTTGATCTGGTAAAAGGGAAAAAGCTGCAACTGTGATGCTTTTCTGGGGAAATAGAGAGTCACACAAATCCCTTTGGAGGGGCATGAGAGGAGTTTGCCATGAAGAGCTAAGCAATTACATTTGAAGCTCCATGTGTGTTGGCTTGCCTGCTCTGGGGGCTCCTTGCTTCAACAGGCACATGGTCCTGCTTGTTAATGCTCACATAGGTGCTCATTTCCAATGGCTGGGAGGGAGGTCATGTAGACAGTACCTGTGCAAATTCATCTGGCTTTGATACAATCTGCCATTAGTGTTCAAAGTCTGCAGCTGATGCAAGAAAACCCAATCATTAGACTCTTTTCCACCTCAAACAACCCTAGGAAAAGAGCATGTTGTCTGAAAGTTGCTGGGCTCCATCAGTGCTTTTCACGTGGCCTTTCTCTTTGCGCTTTCTTTTTATTTCTGAAGCTTAAAGACATGCTTATTTTTCTTGCTAATTCTTTCCTCCCGGGTGCTGATAGGGATCTCTGTAACATGAGACCAGCTGGAAGACATTCAAACTGATTTCTAGATGTTGTTATGATAGAGTGTGGGGGATGTGTCTTTGAAGCTGCTGGGCTCAAGAGATGTCCCTGATTCAGGAGAAGCAAGAGGCAATTAAGCTCTTTTTCTGGAGCAAGATTGGAGCCCCTGCCTTTGAAAACACAAGTCACTTGCTGGTGTCAGCACTCACCAACCTGCAGGGAAAAGAAAATGTAGGTAGGTGTTAGTTAGCTGATATTTCTGCATCCTGGGAGGACAAGGACATTGGGCAGAGACACCCTGTGGTACAAGGGAAGCTGCAGTCTGTCCAAGCTAAATAGCCCTGGCTGCTGGAAGAACTGTGTGAGTGCTCCATCTCTTTCTCTGCCAGGGAAGGCTTGTTTCTGACTCTCTCCTTCCCAGTCCTTTCTGCAGCCTGGGTTGAAAATCCCCATGGAATGAGGTGCCATCAATCCTATAGGAGACAGTTCCATGAAGCACACACTGGTTATCAGCACCTTGGCAGAGATAAAGAAGGCAGACACAGACAGAAGTCCTCTAGGGAAGAAATATGCAGCCTATTCAGCCTAATATTATATCCCTGACTCAGTCCTAGTTCTACTCCACTGTGTGTGTGTGGGGGGGGGATTAAAAGGGAAAAGGGTTTCCTCAGGGCCTGGCTGTCAGAAAAGCCCAGCAGTTACTGAGTGCTGGCCCTGTTTCTGGCTTCAGTCGTGGCTACTGAGCCTTTACAAGTTTCTTCTTCAGAGGAGAGGAGCCTGATGGGGCTCTGGCATGGTGGGAGGCTGACAAGCCCTCATGAAAGCTATTTGTAATGTGTGGGGCCTGGGAAGAGCCAGCCAACAGCCCTGAGGAACTGGAGAGGAAGAAGCTGCACATGGGCTCGAGGAACCCAGGTCTGTTGGGCTTTGCCTCCCTCTCCATCTTCCCTTTGTTGATGTTCCCTGTGCAGACAGTTTCTGTAAGCATTTCCTGGGAATGCTGCACAGCCAAAGTTGCATTTTCTGTATTATTTGCACCACTTTGCAAAATCAAAGGGGGTGTTTGAGGAGCACAGAAGTATAATATAGAGGCAACTTTGTCTGCAAAAAGTGTAAGCAAGTTACCAGCCAGCTCTAACGTACTCCACATCAAATCATATAAAACATGCAGTGGCAGTAGCATCACACTGCCTGTCTGGGGCCAGGCTTGCTCAACCTTCCTATGGCTCTGCTTCCTCAGCTCCATCATCCTGTGCTTTCCACATAGTGTGAAGCAAAACCCAGAGCAAAGCAAAGCAGATGCCTCCTGGCCCTGGGTGCTGTGACAGTGCCACTGTGCTAATCACCCTGTGATTCCGCATCCTTCCTCTCTCCATCCATCTGCTTGCTCTTGCCTTTTCCATGATTTTGGAGCAGGAATGGTCTGGGTTACATGACTGTGTAGCAGTTTCCTGGCTGAGGGCTCTGAGCACTCCTGTATCTACATCTGTACTGGACATAGCAATTGTCTGCCCTGGGAAGAGATAGTGTGTGGCCATTCTTCCTCTCCTTAGGCTGTGGGCAGGCTAAGCAATAGCCTCCAATGCAAATGCATTCACTTTGCTACTGTGGCACTAAGGCAAAGCCTTGGGAAGGACTCCCCTTGCTGGATGGGTTTAATAAAGCTCTGAGGAATTCCTGCTCCTACTCTGCAGGATAAGGCAGCACTGGGATGCCATCACCCAAGATATCTCATTGCTGTGAATAATGGCATCTGCAAGCAGAGAAATCAGACAAAGAGCTTTTTCTCTGCCTGGTTTCTCTTGGCTCCACAGATGAACAAAACCAGGGTGATTGTTGACAAATCCAGTGCAAGGCAATGCAGGTTTGTAAAAGAAAAAATTGCCTCCTGACCATCCAGTGGTCATCCGTATGGATACTGCTTTATGAGGGTAAAGGACAGTGAAAGAGCTTCAGAGGATTGATGTTCATGAGGACTCCATGTAAGAACCAATGCCAGGTTTGCCTAAAGGATGCAGCTGAGACCTGCCAGCTAGTTATTTTGTTAGTTATTCAAACAACTGACTCAGCCAAGGATGATCCCACCCAACCGTGACACCTGCAATTGATATGATGCACGGAACAGGATGAATGCCTCCAGATAAGATCCAGGAATGGCACTCATGCTGCTCTCCCTGACTGAGCCTCTTGAGACAAGTAAAAACAGCAAGTGGCAGCCCAGGTTGAGATGCCCATGGGGAATGAAACAGAGGGAGTGTCCTGGCAAGAACATCCACAGGTGAACATGTCATAAGAACACCCAGGAACCATCATGGACAGGAACTACCCTGTCCTGAGCTATGCTTAGCATCCATCTCCCCCAAAATCACAGTGTGCTGGGTGATCCTCAGCCACACACATTCAACTATAACCCTTCCTCTGTATGCCAGACCAAGTGAGTGCCCAGTGAGTCTTATTCCTCCTAATTCTGGCAAACCTTGGCACCAGGAACATGGAGCAGCCTCCAGAGCTGCCACCCTCAAACCCCAAAGTGCAGGATGTGTTTCAGAGTAAAAGCAGTTTGAGTGGTGTCAGTTTTGCTTGTGTTTGTTTCCATGGAAAATTGTTACTTTAATGTGAGACATGGGAGTAATTAAGGGATAAATACCAGCACTGCAGTTCATCAACACTCTGGTGCCATTGCAACAGCAAAGGGAAGTGTACGCATTCCTACGGGGACACAGATCCAGCCAGGGTGCTGGCAAAATAACTGTTCCCATCCTTTGGGCTCTGGCAGTCTCCTCTGGTCTTAGTCAGGCTGGTGTCAATCTGGAAAAGCCCTGCTGAAGTGATTTACCGGAGAGTGAGTGAGGTTGGTTCCATTTAAGCCAGGACACACAAGACAGAGGGATGAGTGCAGGAACCCAACATCATAAACTGGTGGAAGCTCAGATGGCTGTTGTTTGTTAAACTTGACAGTAAAGAAAAACACATTGCACCTTTGCCTATTTCTTTTTTCCCCTTCAGGATGTGCTGAACAAAAAGAAGAGGTTGCAGATGTTCCTTGTAAAAACACTGAGCTGAATAGCAGCTGTGACAGCATTGTTTTACCCCTGTGTGATACCAGGGCTGTGCTAGAGCAGGAGGTCTGAAGTCCAAGAGCTAAATCTGATGTACAAGGCAAGAGGAGGAAGAGAGACTTGCACATTAAGGACCACTGATACTTTTGAGACCTGGACCACTCTGCCATGACCTAATGTGAAGTTTTTCTGAAAGCCAAAAAAACAACACAGCAAAGCAGGAACCTGGTACAAAGGAGCATATCATTTGGGCACGGCCATTTAATATGGGTCCAGACTGTTGGTGCTCAGCAGCTTGTACTGCCCTGCAAGAGGTGCTTGCAGCCTCCATTCCTTCTGCTCAGCAATACAGGGCATCACCGGCCTCTCAGGGCTGCTTTGGAGGATTATCTGAGGAAAGACTTGAAGAGCAGTGTGTGTCAGGACTGCTCTGTATTTGTATGTGTCCATGGGGAAATCCACACAGAGGGCCCTTCCTTTATATTCCTTTCTCCTCAGTCTCTGCAGATGACTTCAAGCAACTCAGTTTTCCACTTTCTAATAAGCAATTTAAATGCTAAAGGGACGCTCGTCTGTGGAGGGCAATCGAAGCCAAGGGAGCTGTGACAGTTTATGCCAGCTGAAGCTTTGCCTTTAAATAAGTGTTTTCAACTTTCCACTAAGGAGGCTAAAATAAGCCATAGCATGAAACATTAAGAGTGAAGAATGAACTCTGGAGACCAGAGGGATTTGGGAAGTGGAATGAGATCCATCTTGCTGGCACACTTTTTTTCCCCCCCTTGTCTATTTTTGGAATTCAAAAAATTCCCCCCATTTGTCTCCTACAAACCAGCCTTTTATTCAGTGACCAGCACTGAGCAGCCTCCTGTTTCACACAGAGCAGGTGAGCTTTGGCAAGCCACCATGCAAACTGCAGAGCTGGAAACTATTAATATCTTTTACTGCTGGAGGACAGCAGGGCTTGGCGCAGGTGCTATTTGCTTTCTTTAGCAGGCTTCTCAGCTACATAACTTGCAACCAAGTACTGGATGAACAAGGAGATTTGTAGTTAGTGAGCAAGTTGTGATCAACCTGACTCTTCTCTAAAATGCTGTTATGTTTGCCATGACCAGGTAGATTTTACTTAGGGAATTACAGCCTGGTTTGACCATGTGGCTGTGCTAGGACTGAGTGGGAGCCAGCCTGGTTGTGCTTTAGACAGACTCAGGAAACCTGGGCTCTAACGCCTGGCTGTGGTATTAGCTTTCAAGGGGACCTCAGCATGTCACTTAAAGCCCAATTCTCCACTTGGCTTCCATCCTACATTTTCCACTGACTTTAAATGGAGCAGGGGATCATTGTTGCCTATGAAAACTGAGCCTCCAAACACTGCAGTCTCCCCATGTTTAAAACAAGGAGGAGAATATTTTGAGATCAATGGATAAGAACACCTGGGAGTGCTAATACCTGTGTACCCTGCCAAGATACTGGGAGATTAAGCAAATATTTTGAAGGGCTATAAGATCTTATGAGGCAGGTATGGGGCTGTTTAGTACATCCATGATATATTTTTTTTTCCCCACAAATGGGAATAACTCACTCAGAGAGAGGGACTAAGATACATGGCCTTTTTTGGTTTGGTTTCAGCCATGCTGATTTGCTTAGTGAAAACTAAACCAAGAGCACCTGCAATACCCCTGACTGAGACTTAGTGGAGGGACTCTGAACTGAAGACAAAGAGCACATCTATTGGTGCCCCAAGATTCAGCCAGAGTATCACCAAAGAAGAGAGAAGAAAAAGTAAATGATTCTGGGACTGCTTTGGCTGTACAGGTGACAACTCCAATTATGATACCACAAAGTTGATAAGGGTTCAGAAAACATTTGTCCTATAGTGGGAGACTCCATCCACTCATTTTGGGTCAGTACATCTTAAGGAAGATAATAAAGTAACTGGAATGAGTGCACTGAGAATAAAGTGAATGATAAAAAGGCTTTGAAAACATGACTTGTAAGGAAAGGTGGATTTGTTTAGATTGGATTTGTTTAGTCTGGAAGAGAGAAAAATGAGGGGAACGTGATAATGATTTTCCAATATTTGCAAAAGGGATAACAACTGTTCTCCTGAATCTTGGGAAGAGCAAGAAGAAATCAGCTTAATATGTAGCAAGGAAGTTTTAGACAGGACTGTAGGAAAAGCCAAACACAACTAGAAAGCTCTGGGATGGGAAATAGGAAATGTCCACTGTGGAAAAATTTTAAGAACAGACTATAGCCATTCAGATGCAAACTTAGGTACTTTACAAAACAAACAATGGTGTTTGCAGATGCAGATACCAGACATGTGGAGTGTGGTAACACAAACCTGTTTTGAAAGTCACTCAGGTGTGACAGCGATGAATGCCAGGTGATTAATTCCAAATTAAATAAACAGAACTGGTGTGGGGGTAACAAACAGCTTCTCTCTCCAGACTTGCATTTCTTAAAAAAAGCACTAATGACAAAGGAAATGACAAAGAAAGGTGACTGTGACACTGACCTCAACAAGAGAGTTGTACAGCACTGGAAGGCTGTCAAAGCTAGCAGATCGCAGTATAAATAGTCTAATACATTGTCTGACTCAGGTAATGCAGCCTTAAGTGGATGCACTTCATCTCTGTCTGTTCTTCCTCTCACCTTCTGTGCCTGACGAGTAAAAATAGCAACTTTATATGTATTTTTACACTTCTAATCACTGGCCCAAGTCACTGCTCTCACAGCCCTGTCTCCTTGCAGGATGGAAAATTGATCTTGCTGCAGCACTGCAGGATGGAGACAGTTCAGGTGTATCACCTCACATCCCATCCACTCCCTGCAAGGCACCACCTCATCCTGGACTAGATGGTTCATGGTCAGTGAATGTGTCTGCAAACACAAGTGACAGAGGCTATTCACTTACCAGCCCATGCAGAAATCTGCTGGCATTGCCTAACAAACAACACAACTCCTTTTGCAACACCTCATGTCTTATTAAATACAGACATCTTTGCCCAAAGAACCAGCCTTGAATCTTAGGAGTGCTGTTGGCACAGTTGTTTTGAAATGAGAAGAGGATTTGCTGGAAGTGCTGTTCTCTGATTGTGTCCAAAGGGAAGTTCCAGTTTCCTGATGGGAAGAAGCAGCAGCATTTTGGCTGAGAGAAGACTGCAGGTTGCTGATAATATTTGGGTGAAACCCCACACCCAGTTACATTATTCCTCTCTCCAAAATCTCCTCCAGGGTTGTTTTTTGAACAGCACCTGGAGTAATTCTGCTAGAGGATGGTATCACAGGCCAAAGACTGAGTCAAAACCACCTACTCATTTGAACGAATTAAGCAGTTTGAAAGGATTGGATGCTCTGAAGATGAGAGCTGGTTGTGTAGCACTGCTGCATAACAAACCTTTTGAAACCTCTAGATCAGAATAATGATAATTCCAATCTTGTAGAAACAGCTTTGCTCTCTTCCAAAAGCAAGGGCAAAATCTACACACAGCCAGCTTCTTTGTGGGACCAGAGACCTGTTTTCCACTGATATGAATTAGGATATTCCCAGTTTCATGATATCAACACAGCAGTATGGGGCAGGGGGAACCCTGGGGCCTGCCTGACTATTCTTGTCTGCCTGCTAGAAGGGCTCTTGTGTCTGGGCCTCGCTGCAGGGATGCTCTGTGTTAGTTCCTCTTCTATTTTCCACTCTTTTTGCCTAGGAAACCTCTTGTTAGACAGGGCTGAACATCTTTGAAAGCTCCAGTTATAACAAACAACCAGGGGCAGCTCTCAGGCGAGCGCTGATCGAGGCAGAGGTCACAGCTGGAAGTACTTTTAGGGGAAATTCAAAATCACTGTCAAAAGCAGTTCTCTCTCATTTTAATTGTAATTGGTTAATCTCATTTCATTTGCCTTGCAGGGATGGCTGTGAAGCTTAGGAAACTCTCGGGGCCCCTGCCCTGCTCTCAGTTATCCTGGGAGCAATTCTGAAGGCTTCAGCAGAGTTGCTTTGGATTTATCCCTTGTGCCTCCATTGCTTGAATAAGACAAGAAGGGGAGGAATGAATGCAAGAGATGGATGTTCCTTTTACAGAAATTAAGACAGACAAATGGTATTCACTGATTTTCCTCCTGGCCCCTCTGCTGAATTGCCAATGGCCAGTGCAGGGAATGTAGGGACAGGACGGTTTTGTGCACATCACTCCCTTCATCCTTTCTGAACCTGAATGAGGAGAGGGATGGGCAGGGCTATGGCTGATACAACTGGGAAGGGGTGAATATGGTCCTAGGATATAAACGTGTAATGCACTATGCACTGGCAAATTCTCTACTATCAGGTTAAACCAATCTCTGCAGCGCAGCCGCAGCATGAGGACAGTGCTTATCCAGTGGTATCTCACCAAATCTCAGAGTGCACAGTCAACAAATCACTTGGGATTAGCACAGCAAGACACTGCAGAAACAGGCGATGGGTTAAACAAGCTGTGCTGTACCTGGTAAAAAGCTTGGCAAAGACCTGATTGAACACGTCAAGCAGCTTGTCCATGGCCCCTGTCTCCCCACCCTACCCTCAGCACACGTGTGCAGTCACATGGAATTTGCTGCTTTGACTCACAAAGCAAGTCAAGAAGCCTTCGAACAGCCATCACATCCAACACCACTCAGCATTGCCATCAATTGTTCTCCAAATGAAACACACCACATCGCCAAGCTAAATGCTTGGGAAGATATTTTTCCACTGGACATGCATCCAAAATAAACACAGGAAAATCTCCTTCTCCAAGTACTTCTCCTGATTACTTCTCATTCAAATCATTACCAAACCCGAGATACATACACAATAGCACAAGGCTGATGAAAACCCACTTCAACAGAGTGCCCCATTTATATTTTTTTTCAGAGATTAATCCTTTTTGTTACTCTCAACCTATGAGAAAAACATCCCTCCAGCCTATCCCAAGCCAAACTGATGTGCACATCTTCACATGTGCATTCCTTGCTAGATGGATGCTTTTTGCAGCTGGTCATTTCAGCCTCGAAGAATGTTCTGGTGGGAGCTTGCCATAGTTCGTATAATCCCACATTTACTGTTATGTCTCTGTCTGACCTAATGTGCCAGCTCTGATGAGACCCTATTGCTGCAGCTTTAGGCTTTTGCTGCAAGGTAACATCATGATCCACCCTTGCGACTAAATCCCATCCCACACAGAAGCCTGAGTTTGCTGCCTTGGTGTACATTGAGTAGGAAGAAACTATTCCCTTACTAGGAGCTTGGAAGAAACCCCACATCTCTGTGTATGACTTCCTAAGCCGAGATCTGCCACAAGCATAAGGAAAGGAGAGCTTGGAGCAACAGCCATGGTTTCCCCTCATTGACCATCCCTTCACTGTACTGCTCAGTTTTGCTTCAGGAAGGGTCCTGCAGGCTCATGGAGCAAGACGTGCTCTTCAGGCCAGAGCTTAATTTAGCCAGGGTTTGATTTCAAACCACACACAGCCTGTTAGCTTCAGTGGGTCCCATCCAAATGGCCCAGGTTCACTCAAACCTCAACCCAAGACCCAGACCAGGCTGCAAATGAGAACTTCTCTCTTTCCCCTTGCCCAAATCATTGCCTGCAGTGGATGTCCTGGAGAGCCTGGCCTGCACTTTGAGACCATAATGAAGCGTATGAAACATTCACTCAACCCCAGAAACCCAGTGAAGGCAAAGGCAAATTACAGGCCTCTAGTTTCTGCCTTTTGTGTGCTGCCATTGCCTTTGAATGTGATAAACACTGTGGACAAGAAGTGTTCTGGTTTGCAATAAAGCTTCCAACCAATTACTTTGTGGATCATCTAATAAATCAGTACCCACCTCTGCACTTGTCCCCATTTCAGTGTGACAAGACAAATCACAAGAACTGGATGCACTGAGCTATGGTGCAAGCAGATGGGACTCCAAGGATCTTCCCAGGCTCCCTCCCAGGCATACCAGACATCAGTCTGGATACTTATCCCTATGCAAAGTAGTGGGCAGCCCAGAGCCCCTTCTGGAGGTGACAGCACTTAAGTGGAAGCCATTTGTTCTGTCTACTCTGACCTGGGCATGCAGCAGAGCTGCTTCCTGCAGTGAGGGTGGGAGTGTTTAGATGTGGAACATGCCAGAAGCTGAATTTGGGATTGTACCCCTGCTTTGAGAATCCAGCATCTCCAGTCTTAGTTCTTGATGCAAGTCACTTTCCCCTGAATTGCCTCCTTTGCAAAAACACTTGGCTTATTTCTAACAAGCCCTCTGCCTAGCTGTGAAAGCAGCCTACGGCTCAGCTCACTGCTATGCTGTGCCTGGGATGCTCTCTGCAAGTGGCTTGGAGCTGGTGGCCTGGCAATCATGTGTGCTGCAGTGTCACAGCCCTGGGGAGGTACCAAACCAGAGCCAAAGGAGCTGTGCTGTTCTGAGCTGCTCTGTATGTGCTGGAAGTGTATGGAACAAATAGGGCTCCATCCCCTGCAAAGGCAGAGTCACAATCACTGCCTGGAAAGACAAGCCCTTTCTTCTGGCCATCTGGACGCATGTCCTGATGAGCCAGCCCTCAGCCTGACAGAGCTCTGCTTCACATTGCAAGTCTGGCTTGGGAGAGCACTAGGCCTGTGCCCCTGCTCAGCCTGACCAGCAAAGGCTTTGGAGACCTCTGCCCTCACTTGTCTTCTCCCCTGTAGTTATAGAGCATAAATTCTCCCCTCAGGTGAAGGTCCTGCTGTATGGTGGCCTCTCAACAGTGATATTCATATCTGATTTGCTTCAATCACACCAACAAGGTGAAGCTGCTGGCAGCTACAGGCTCTCAGGGATGATGCTCTGTGTTGCCTGATGGTAGGCATAGCTCTGCCTGCACCTCCTGCTCTGCTGGTACCAGCCTGCAGTGTAAACCAGTGCTCCCCACTCAGGAGATACTGTGGCAGCCCCTTGGCCCTCCAGCACTGCCTTGGGTGAGCTGTCCCTTGGCAAGAAGCCTCAGGGACCATGGCACAAGATGACAGGGACCTAGCAGAGAATTGAGATGCTTTCAAAGAGAGGCCGCCCCTCAGCAAACCTCTCAGCCCCAAGACTTTCTTCTGTGCAAATACCTGACATTTACCAGCATAGTCTGAATTTTAGGCAGGGTTCCTCCCCCCTCCCTTCTTGTTCCACAGCTCACTGCTGACATTTTAAGAGCAGCGATCCTGATCTTGCATGATAAGCTAAACCCAAACCTCCTGAGGCTGCAGCCCAGAGAGCAATCAGCTTCATCTTTCACCACTTGGAAACTGAGGCTCTGAAAGCAGCCTTCTGGGTGTACAAGTGCTGTGCTGAGCTATGCAACAACTACAGCATAACCAAGACTTCCCATAACCAGCAGCCACCAGCCAGACTGCTGCCTCACATCAGGGCTTATAGTGATGGATGATGCTTCATAAAAAGCTGACGGAGGAGGTGGCAGTTGTGATTGTGGTTGGTAAACTGGTCATAGCTGCAAAGCGGGAGATGGAGGGAGGAAAGGGCTGGAGCTGCATTGTACTGCTTCATCAAGGCTGACACCCCTGAAAACCAGAGCTTTGGAGGAAACTGGGCTTAGTTTTTCCCCTCCTTCCCACTCTCAGCATTTCTCACAGAACAAAAACCTTGTCTCCTGCCCAGCTCTACCACTGGAGCACTTTGGCTATGGCAGTGGATTAAGTCTTGCGCCCTGAGCAGGCTCTTCCAAAGCACAGTGAAAATGGTGTTTGTCAGGGTCTAACCCATGTGCAGCTCACAGCTGCCATGGTTGTGAAATTGTGCTTTTTCTTTCCTTTCTTTTCTTATTTCAAGCAGCTCTTATGAAGTAGGGAGAGCAGGGCTGTTCTGAAAGACTATTCCTAATGGTCTGAAAAGAAACCCAGTATTATTTTTGGCTTGTAGAGGGATATGGTTACCTTGATTGAAACTTGGTTCAAAAACATGTTTCAGACAGTAATGAAGACTGCAGATATAAGACTTGTATAGGCTCTATTACACAAACCTTTATAGAGAGTTTTTTTTCCTTCTTCTTTCCCTTCTCTACCCAAGACTCTGCCTGGTATAGCTAAGGATGGGCTCCCATAGCTTGTGGGGAAGAAGAGCTTTAACTCAGGTGCTAGGTGTGAGCTACCTTTTATTCTTTGCCATGCTGACAAAAGGTTAATGAAACTGAGCTGGCATTTCATCAAGGCCAGCACTGAAAATTAGGGACAGAGCTGCCATTAAAAATAACCAGATGCATGTGCTTCTATCCCTGACACACCGGTCTTGAAATATCTCTCTCTTGGGCTGTACAGCTTCCAAGGAATAGCAGGAAATTGCAATTGTTACACTGGCCAGAGAATGGATTTAATTTGTACTGTTTTATCCTCCCTGTTGGAAAATATCCCCTCTTTTCTTCCATGCCAACTCAACAGAAAAGAAAAAAGAACCAGCAAACCCAACACATTTCTCTCTAAAGCCTTCCATGCAGTTGGATCCCAGCCTGCCATAAAGCATGCATGCTTCCTCTATCAAAGGTACAGATTGCTTGCCTTCTGCAGGGTTTCTTGCAACACATTCACATAGGTCATTGTGCATGCACATTAACAGCAGTTAAAATTAGCTTGCTACAGAAAGGGCTGCTCCTTGGGATGAGAAAGAGCTGGTTAAAGGGGTCCAATGCATGTGCTTTGACCATGCCAGGGCAAGGCCAGAGGATTACACTTAAACAGCCTGCGAGAAAGGAATTAAGCTGACATTTTGGATATAGAGGAGGAAAGAATATGCAGTACAAGTAACACATTGAACCCCCAGCAGCAGTTGTCCAAGCAGAGGCTCAGGAGCTCTAGCTGGTTTAGATTAGTTCAGCAGGCATCAGTTTCTTACTAAGGCTATCACATTACATAAGTTAAGTGAAAGAGCTGGGCAAGTCATGAGCATGTACACAATGGTGATGTTGCTTCAGCTGAAGGGCAATTACTTGTTAAGCAATCATAATTTAATTGCATTTGATCACATGTCTGTACAAGGAGAATCTATGTCACCTGTTTTTCTTATGTAGGTACAACTCTGGGCTATGCAGGTGGAATCAGCCTTTGGAAAGGTAGGTTGCTGGCCTGGATAGACGACAAAGAGCTGGAGCTTTATCTGGGCTGAGCAACAGTAGGCAGTGTTGTCTTTAGGAGGAATTTTGTACTCTTGTGACATCACAATGGGAATATATTTGGCCCTGTTAAGACTGGAAAGATGACTGCAGTGATTGAGTTACAGAGGCTTAATGAATTACTGCTTGTCAGCGGAGCTGTGGTAACTGACTCTGCCTGTTGGACTCACAAAGTACAATGTGTTAGCTCACGGCTAATTTCAAGCACAGTGAGGCATAATGTGGTTACCCAGGGCAGAAGCTGGCCTGAACCCATAGGTTAAAACCTCTTTACTTTTGGAAATGTACCTAATCATGTTAATTGGCTCTGGCAGGTTGGCTTTAACAGCTTATCTGGCTCCAGAGCACAGTGATCTTCCTCCATGAGGATTGAGGGTGGCTCCTGACTCAGACTTGCAGTCCTGTTCCAGCCAAGCTCTGAACCCCCATCAACAGCACAGTCCCTCCATCTGCACCAGAAGCAGCTTATTACTGACTCAGGAGGGAAGAATGGTAAGAACGTAGTGAATGGTTAACAGCACAAACCTGGGAGGTCTGCGGGAGGTCAGCAAGGAGGACAGCAGCTCTGCAGTGAGGCCATGAGAAAGCACTAGAGCTGCTTTGCTCCAGTGCTCCAACCCCGAGGTGATGTGACTGGAAGCAGATTAAAGGAGACTGGCCAGGCATGGTGAATCACTCCTGTTGGGAGCCGTTCCCTCTTTGAGCAGTGACTGCAGCCAAGAGCTGAAGTGACTCATGGTAGCAGCATCGGCTGATGATGGGAGACAGGCAGAGGATGGCACAGCCCTAATCAATGCCTGTCATGGTGCCAGGCCACACCAGTCTGATAGCACCCGCAGGGCAGGACAACTGCAGGCAGCAGCATTCTTGCTGGGGCTGCTATTGCCAATGTTGTTTGCTCATTACTTAAACAGTCTTTCTGGCTGTTTCTTCTGCCTCCTAAAGCTTTATTTTCTCTTCCCTACAGAGGAACAGAAGCTTCTTGAAAACCTGCCTCTCCAGCTGTCTTCAACCCTACCCTGTCAATGCAGAGTTTTGAAACAGGGAGGATGTGGAAAGAAGAGAGCAGAAGAGAGCAAGCAAAGAAGTAGGACTTACAGGGAAGAGAGCAATTGGGCTGCTATGCTGGGATCTGCAGCGCCAATGCTCAGCACTGAAATCAGGCAGTGATGCAGCAAGAAGAGGATAGGTGGGAAGAGAGAGGAGGTCACAACCCAGCAGCAGGGCTGAGCAAGGAGATGGCCGTGGCTACAAGAAAGTTAAGCCTGATCATGCAGTCAAGCCTGATTAAGCTGTGCCCAGAGCTCCCCCTCCTTCTAGTGCCACACACGCAAACTGTGGCTTACAGCTGAGAGAACCACCAGAAGGGGATGCAAACACATACAGGGGCTCTAGCTGCTATTTGTGTGATCTCTCCTCCTGTGGGGCTCCTGTCTTGACAGAGCCTGCAAAAATGCTCAGAAATCCCAAGCATCTTTATAATGATCTGGACAACATTTACAGCAAAAAGGCCCAGGAAAACCTGTTTGTGTGAACAGTTAATCCTGGGCTTTGCTACCTGTCACAGTGCATTGGACCCCCCTGCAGCTGACCCCCAGCATGCAGCAGAGCTGCTTTCCCCAGCAGCAGGACTGCAGGAGACATCTGTGTTTGTGTTCAAGAGGGCTCTTACCAAAGCATCAGACAAACAGGGAGCTTTGGGAGGTGGGGTGGAGAGTACGCAACTGTCAAACCCTTTTATAGCTGGTCCCACAGGAATTTGCTTTCTTCCTATTTTTAAGTTGAAAAGGATTGAGTTTCACTGCAGGAAATAGCTGTTCTCCCTCCCACCCACCTTTCTTTTTTCTGCAGCACATTGGAAGAGCAGTCTGCTGTCTGCCTCAGGTTTCCAAGAATCAGGGAGTCAAGCTGAAACCAAAGTGTTCCAGTTATCTGCAACCAGGAAAGGGAAGCAAGAAAGGCTGGAGAAGAGATGTTCTTATCTGCAACTGCTCAAAATGTTAGTGTATATACTGGTGAGATACACTCTTCTCTGTCCCTCTGATCAGGTTGAGATTGCAATCGGTATGTCAGAAGAAGCTTCTGTGAAACCCTTAGAGACAGTATGTTCATACCCATGGAAGCTGTCCTGCCTTCTTTCCTAATGATGTCACAGAAACACCTCAGGGAAGGAGCACAGTGACCTGCTCTCAAGGAACCTCTTCTGCATTTTATCACTTGCAGAGCTGGACATTTGCAACAGCACTCAAATACAGACCTAACTCTGTGTTCCTGCTAGAAACACACACATTCAACAGTGCAATGCTCTTGAGGTCTCCACATGCCTGAGCTGTACTAATCATAGAATAGTTAGGGTTGGAAAGGACCTTAAGATCATTCAGTTCCAATCCTCCTGCCATGGGCAGGACACCTCACACTAAACCATGCCACCCAAGGCTCTGTTCAACCTGACCTTGAACACTGCCAGGGATGGAGCATTCACAGCTCTCGTGGGCCTCACCACCCTTACAGTAAAGAACTTTTTCCTTATATCCAAACTTCTTCCTTATATCCTTATAACATCATGATACAGATTCCTCCTGCCATCAGGCTCAAACCTGCAGTTCAATTCCCAGCCTATCACCTGGGATTTAGAGCAGGAGGCTGGTTAACTAACCCTGTTGGACACTACCTTTTGATCCTCAGAATTCACAGCCCAGTGATTTCTTAGCCCTTCCTTCCCTGTTCTGCTGATACTGATCAATCCTGTTCACCAGACACAAACGCATCCTTCCTGCACTGGGCTTGAGGCAAGGCACAACTCATTTCTCCCATTTCTCTTGCAATGACAGTGGAGACAATGCCTCTTTTGTAGGTGCTTCTACATACCTGGTGGAAAACCTATTGGGGACTAGCACAGTTATATCAATAATCTCCTGTTTATTATTCCTTCTGGCATGGGATTTGCCATTACCTTTCTAGCACAGGCAATGTTTTCCATTCATCTTTTCTCAGCCAGGTGTTTGCTCATTTGCAGCAGGGAGCTTCAAAAGAGACAAAGCTAAATTGATGGGAAACAGAAGGCCAGGCTGCTGCCAAAACAGGTTTTCCTTTATAGCCATAGAAATGGTTATTACAATGTCTTTCAACAGTGGTTCTACACACCTGTTAAAGCCTTGCCTTTGCCTTCACTTTCCTTATACCTGTCTTTTTGATGACCTTTGTTGGGCACCTGTTGCTCAACACTGGCCAGGTTCACATCTTCCCAATGTAGCCAGTCTTGGGTAAATAACTTCTCACTTCATTGAAGCCAAAGAAACAGCATACAGGAGAGATGTCACTGGAGTAGGATAACCACCTCAAACCTCAGGGCTTGATATTGTGCTTGTAGAGTGATGCTAGTGCGGTTTCAAGTAGATTCAAGCATGGGATGAAAGGGCAACAGCTCTTTCTTAGCAGCTCTGTGCACAGAGCTCCATGTCTAGTAAATGTATCCACAGGCAGGGAGACCTACCTGCAAATGACTTTGTGCAGATCAAAGCACGTCTGTGCTCAGGTGGTAGTGCTGTCAAGTGTATAGACTGAAGCAGGTGTCTGTTCATAACCCCACAATACAGAACTGCATCAGAGACTCATCTGCAGAGACCTGTCTCGGGGAAATTTAAGTAGCTGTCTGCTCTCATTATGTGCATTAGAAAAGCACAGAATAACCAAGTATGTGCATTTCCTAGACATCACACTTAAGGATTAGGTTATTATAACCAACCTCATAACTTTCTGCACCTCTGCATTGTGTGATTTGAAAGACTGAATACCTGATCACACACAATTCAAAGTATGAATTCACTTTGCCTATGTCTGTATCCTTTGTACACTGGCCTACCCTAAAAGGGTCCTACATTTCAGTCAGTGTAAAGAATCACATTCCTTTAGTTTCATGGGGGTTTTATTCTCTTATGTCCATTCTCACTAGCTTCTGGCTCTGTGAGTGAGTGAGGATGGATCCAGAGTTAACATTCAAGAAAAATATGAAAGGGCATATCAAATCTAATGCATAGAACTTCAGAGACACCCTCTCCTTTCATGTTACATATCATTCTGGCAGACATGGCCACCTCCTTAGAGCTGGGTGTGTTTCATGGACATAAAACTTGGATAGGGCTAAACCTTTTGGTTTTTATTAAGTCAAATCTCACAATGAGACTTGTGGCAATGAAGTTGCTGATGTCCAGCCTTCTACAAAATACTTTGTACTTGAAGGCTTTTGGGGACTGTCTGCTATTATTAGAGCTACAGTACTTTCCTTTTTCAGGAGGACAAGTAGGATGCTTTACTATAAAGATAATATGGCAGAAACTTGGAGTTCTGAAACTGAGCAAGACACAGGGCAAGCTAAGGAGACTAGATCTGAGTTTGCAAAACAAACCTGGGTGGTAGAGGGAAGATGTGGATTAGAGCAAAGTGAGAGTCCAGCTGGGGAACAGACTGCAGTTATCTTGGAGGAAGAGAGAGCTTTTCCAGCCCTCCCTTCCCAGCACTTTTGCTGCAAAGCCTCACAGATTTTGGACTAGAACTGCCTCCTTCCTCCTCCATTCCCACGTGGACTGCCTGTCTGGGACATTATCTCAGCTCAGGTTCCACTAGGTTCTCTCTGCCCACAACTCCCAGGCTCTGGTAACAGATATATCAGGCAGATGAACCCTCCACATCGTGGTTATTTCAGTTCCTTCCCTTTTGTTTGCCTCCAGGAGCCAGTAGAGGCTCCTGGAAACAGCTCACCCAGCCTGGTCCTTGCTAGGGAAAAACCAAAGTCAATTGTTGCTCTGCCACAACAAGTCCTGAACTCTCATTAGGAGAACGATATTGCTGCCTTGATAACAGGGATTCACTCAAATAATCCTATGCATAACCAAGAGCTGCTTGGCATGATTCACATCGCAGTGGGACAGCAAAGCCATGCACATATGGAAAGAGGTTCTGGGAATAAAGTGGAGGATTTGTCAAGTTACAGAAGAGAAAGGAGGGGAAATGCTGCTGCTGGCCACACATCTTCATTCAGAAGTTATTACTTTGTAAACACAGCTCCTGCTCCTACTGTATTTGTGCCCCTTGGCATCACAGAAGAGCTATATATACAGCTATTGATGATGCCAAAGTCTGGGGAAGGTGCTACAGCCTGTCTTAAAATGTGGGCTGGCACCCCCAATGTGCAGAACAAGAATGTGCTGTTCCTCCACACAGGCCTTAACTTTTCAAGCCAGACAGGGAACAAAAGCCCACAGATCATCAGGACAGACTGGCAGGACTTCATCTGCATGCCTACAGCCCTGGAAAGCCTTTCCATGAACATTTCCAGCATGCAAACCGCTAAAGGACATTTTCATCCTTGGAACACCACTGTGGCAGGAGGCTCTGTCCCAAGGAGAGACATCTGGGCTTGGCTCTCAGCAGTGTTCAACCCTGTTCAGCTTGGTTTCCTTTTGGGTGCAGGAGAAGGTAGGCAGTGAGGGGCTAGATCCTCCAGTTCAGAGCAGCTACACAGTTTGGTGTTGCATCAAATGTGAGCCCTGCCAAAGGAATGGGAACCCCAAGAGATTTATACAGGCACTTTGGAGCAGTACAGAAGGCAGCTCATGGGTAAGAACATACCTGTAAACAAATGGGCAGAAAACTGGGGTTTTGTGTGTGTGTGCAGTAGATTCATACTGATAATGCTGGCTGGATTTGCAACTGTCTAGACAATGGGAAAATGAGCATCATGAAACTGGATAGTTTTGTGAGATGCCCAGCCAAATATCTGTGAAATATTTTTGTAATGGTTCTCCTCAGAGGGAGATAGGAGCCTCAGCCCTCCACTAGAGATGCAGCTCCCTCCATCCTGGTGGGGGACTGAGCTCACCAAGCCTCATCTGCCATGCTTTGCAGTCAGATGCCAGGTGCTGCTGTGGAGGAAAAAAAGCTCACAGCACAGGCATGGCAAATGAGTTTTCCGGAGGCTGGAGCTGCTGCTTTTCTGGCACAGAAAAAGAATTTCATGCTTAGAACTAAAGGCTGGGACTACATGAGCAGTGGCTTATCTCTGCAGACAAACAACCGGAGGCCAGTGTCTCTCCAGCCTGTTTTGCAGCCTCCAGCAAAGACCAGATGATTTCTAGGCTGCAGGGTTTAACTGCTGTTCTCTGTGGGGTAAAAGCTCATAAGAGGAGGCAAGACTCATTCCAAACCTCTTGCCTGGAACCCTGTCAGCACAAGGCTTAGAGATGCACAGGGATCTCACCCAGGACAAGAAGATGCAGCAACCAGGATTGTATGCTTATGGCTGAGGCTGGGAGGAGCTTTGTCTCCATGGCATCTGTGAAATTCCTTCCTCAAAGCTGCAAGGCCAAGTCCTATCATGGTGCTACTTGCTCCTATAACAACACTGGAAGCACTGGTTGGTGCCAGTCACTAGCTGCAAAGATCAAGTTGGATCTAAATTCTAGTTTCAGTCCCCTAGAAGCTTTCTCTCTAGACCTGCATTGTAGCAAACACAAGGTTTGTGAGATGATGACATCTAAGTACAAGAAGACTGAAAGGAACAATATGCAACTGATAAAAAAGAAGCTCCAAATCACATGCTGTGTTAATGACTCAGGACAATACACCAACACCTTCCCTTGCTTCTCTGAAAATCATCAAAAAAGGCAGGAAGACCAAACCTCATCTTTTTAAAGATGTTATCTTCCACAGAAGGAAAGAGCTGTCAATTCATCTAAGGACAGTAGAGTTTAAGTAGCAGCTCAATGTTATTGACGATTGTCAGCCAGGGAACCCTTTTCTTGGTTTAGCTTGGGGAAGCCTTAAAAAACTGCTCTAAGCAAAAGTTGCTACAACAACAAAAAGTCCCAGGAAAAGAGGAGACAAAGATTAGCCCTGTGTGCTCAGGATTTTAAACAGGAGGGTGATTTTGCCTGTAGATGAGTGCAGAAGTCTGGAGAAATAAAAGCCTCTGTCCCCCAGTTTTATGTCAGAGGAAAATAGTAATGAATGCCCTTCAGGTACTGTGAAGAGAATTTACCTATGACAAAATAATGGCACCAGAAAGCTAACATTTTTGTAAAGAAAGCTCTGGTTTTATTTGACTTTTTTGAGCTATTTCCTTGCTCCCATCTATCACAAAACTGACTGGGTAACTTCCCCCGACCTCCAGTTTTTGTAGAACTAATCTTCTGAGTTTTGTGAAGCTGATCTTGGCTCATGGCACACACCCCACATCTGTTTTCCTAGGCCTTACAGTCTGACTCGGAATGATGGCATTTTAACTTCATCCCCCCACTGTTACTGTCAAGTTTAAAAGCAAAACTAAACACTCCCACCACAGCGCAGCATACCTGATGTCTGGAAAGGCACATGTCCCCTCACCTCCTGGTACTGAGCAGGGAAAGGTTACTTTAAGAATGCTGACTGCTTATTTATTATTATTCTTTAAGATGATATGGTGTGAACTGACAGCAGAGGTTAAATACAATTATTCTGCATGAGTGACTTTTCAAAGCTTTCCTTTTGGTTCTTATCCAAGATCCTTTGGAAGCACATCATTAAAGATAAGCACACACACAGACCTGTGGGATGTGACATACTCTTAAATTGGTCATGTTGGTTTTGCTACCTTTTGAAACCACAGGCCTGAGAAGCTGCACATCCCTGTTCTTGGGCAAATTGCAACACACATCCAAGAGAGTTTGACTCTGGACTATAGACCACTGCATGTCCCAAAGTGACCAGCAACTTGGCAGGATATGGTCAAGCAAGAGCATGTCTGTTGGGGAAGTAGTTAGAAAAGCTCTGCCGGACTTCTGCAGATTCATGTCCTTCAGTTAAGTTTGCTAGATATTTCTGGGCTGGATTTGCTTTCTACCATTCTGCATCTGGTAAGACAGTTCATAAATACTTCTTTTGGCATCCTCTTTCCTGTGGTATTCTGCTCATTCTAATTTTGCTCCTAGGCAGAACTTAGAAATGCAGGAATGTGAAAGTTAGAGGGAAGGGTTTTGTCCCAGATGTGAAACACTAAATCTGGAATCCAGTACACATTTCTTTGGCTTTGGCAGTCAAAGCCCAAAGACCAACAGAAAAGATGAAGGCCACACGTTAAAGGCAACTCCATGCCATGGTAAACCCCTTTTCCCTGGCACTGCAGAGTTCTGGACATCTCTGCTTGGTTAACCCAAGAGCAGGATGGCTGCAGAGCTGAAATGGTGACACACATCCAAAAAGAAAAAGAAGAAAAGAAAGAGGAAGAGAAATGTTAAATGCTGATGGTTTGTGATTATTCTAAAAATAAACAATGAGGTAAATGACTTTCACAGGGGCAAACCACTGATTCCTAAAAAAGGTGAAGTTTTTAATCTCTTACAGAGAGTAAGCTCTTTGGTTGCAATTAGGAAATGTAAGCTCAGACTGGCATGGAGAGAGCTTCTTTGCCAACATCCGAGTCTTGTTCTGTCTCTGATACTTCCACATTCTGCTTTTAAGAGACAGCTCATGTTTGATGTTAGTGTGTCAGGATTTAAGGCTAAATGCTGACCTGGCATATTCTGGCCTTTTAAAAAAAGGGAAGGAGGGGGAGCAGACTTTTCTTTCACTGGCAGGGTCATGGTAATTCTTGAGTTTGGGCTGCACACTTTAAGTCTTGTGGCTTTTGCCATCATACTTCACAGAGATGCACACAGAATACTACACTAGAAACAAAGTCAGAAAGCTGGTCAAGGAGCAAGGGACCATCTTTCTTGCTTCTGTCCTGGCACTCCTCCTCTGGGCTGGCTCTGAGCTCTCCAGCCCATTGCAAGATGTAACGGTGGGGTAAGAACTACTTAGTTCCTTATAGCTCCTCACTGTACAAGAAATCTTGGGGTGAAAAGCAATCGTTATTTAGAGTTATTCCTACAAGAGGCTGTATCTAAACAAGGAAAACTATCAGGCACAGCAACTGCATTTGGACATCTCCCTTTACATCCATTCTTGGCTGGAGCAAGGAAGAATTTGGAAAGATGGTTATTAGACTGACATTTGGATGCATTTTAACACAGTGTAACACAACAGCCTCCTTGGAAGTGAGCCCTCCTCACTTCACCTGGTCCAGAGTTCTTTCTGTGTCCCTGCAGCAGGTGGCCCTTTAAGTCAGAATTACTCCAAGCCACACTGCTACCTCTATGGACTGTTCCACTCCATCTCACTCCTTCCCCTTGAATCTCTTCTATTCACTCTTTCTGCCGGCACCCAAAATGAAGATCCTTGAGAAAGTAAGTGTATATTGGAACAACTAAAAGGCTCCAAAGTTCCAGACTTTGGAAAAATCAGGTGCAAAGCAAGAGCAACACGTTTACTACAATTACCTTAGTATAGCATTATACTAAATACCAAAAGCAAGAGAGTTGAATATTGCTTTTTTTAAACTACAGATGGGCTGCATTAACCACAAAGGAAACTCAAGAAGAGCTCATGTCTGGAAGTAATCAAAACCATTTGCATAACATGCATGGTGCATTCAGTGCTAGCAAGAGGTGCTGGATGAGTCCAACAGGCTGGGAGCTTTTGTCAATTTTGTGAGTTCAAACCCAGAAATCCTCTTCCAACAGTGGCCTGGAAGCACCTTCTCAGGTAAGAAGGTATATCAGTCAGGATCCTAAGCATTGTTTCACCTTTCAGAGTCAACCCAGTTTCCAGCTGACCCCTGCAATGCATGACAACCATTTCTGAGATTCCAGATGTAGATAAGCAGAGGAAATCCATACGATCCAAACAATTATGAAAGGTTTTGCCTCCTAAACTGGCTGGAATCAGGGCACATAAATGCCCTAAGTGATGGTAGCACAGAGCAACAGCACAGGCTGAAAGCTGCATAACTGCAGTGACAGAAATACACTGCTGTAGGAAACCCAGTCCTGCTCTCTGCACTAGCATGGAAGTTGCCAGCACAGTTGCTCTCCACCACTGCAGTGTATCCCTCATGCTTGCTGAGGCTGCAGTAAGTCCCAACTACTCTCCTCAGTCAGTTGCTGATGGCTGGAGTCAAGAGAACTGAAACAAAGCCATCCCACAAGTCACTCTCATTTATCTTCTGTCTCACGCCTTCATTTCTTCAGATGACATGACACTGCAGTAACAGATAGGATCATACAAAGCCACGTCCTCACACCCTGCTGCCATGTGTAACATCAGGGCACAAACCTCCTTTGACATAAGCAATAAGGGTCTGTATTTTTTGGAGCAAGGGGAATGTGGCTGAGATTCTTCCCTTGCTGACACACCACAGTGCTAAGCTGCTGCGGCAGGCACCAGAAGCAACAAATGTAAAGTCAAAGGCATTATAATCTAAGAAAAGGCTGAAGAAACCCAAACTGAGATGTCATAGCAACATAAGCCAGAATTCATTACCCTTGTAACCAAAAAGAAACTACTGATATGCCAGTTTCCACCCATAAATAGCTACAGTTGAGGGTCTCAGTTTATAAAACGTTGAACGACTTACTGAATGTAGCACTGAATGGTTTTGGTCAGAAGTCCACAAAGGGTCGGTTAGACAGCAATTTCTCCTGTTGAGACAAAAACCAAGAGGTAAAAACTGCCTTGCCAAACCCAGAAGATAAGCACAAAGGCGCATTGTTTAAAATCACAGGGGAGGAGGGTGTGCTGGAACACATAAGGAACAAAGCAAATACAGACTCTTGGGGTGTTTAGACTACAGCATGTCTGCCTTTTTCTGAGTTGGGTTGAATGAAAAAATAGTTTACAGAGAGTTCAGGATTCCTGCAGACATGCCAGACTCTCAGCTGCACAGTGAGCTGTTTAACCTGGGAAAGCCAGCTCAATTACAGATAAAGGATCCAGGTGTTTACAAGGCAATGAGGACCCATAGCTTGAACACTGCAGTAGCAAGCAGTTGGGGCTCACAACAGCTAGCCCTTAATAGTGTTTGCCCGTGGTGCCCAAGCCTCTTGGCAGATGGGTCCCCAATGCCTTTATCTGGGATAGCTTTATCCCTGAAGACATGATGGAGAAGGGAAAGGTCAGCAGGAGACATACCAGGTTTTCCCTGGCCCTGTTTCTCCGCCAGGGTTTTGCTTAGTTCCTGTGCCCTCAGCACCTCATTTACCACCAGAAATAGGCCTAATATTGAGGTTTTAAACTCATAATTCCCTGGACTAGAATTGATAGGCGGAGCTGTGCAAGGGGCATGGAGAAACAGCTGGGATGCTACAGATTCTCCACACTGGTTGCCAAGTAGCTTAATCCTGTTGCCCTTAATGGGAGAGGTGGTTGTCTTTTAAGGACTCCAAAGCAGGTCCTATTTGGAGAAGGGGAGAGCCAAGGGTGGACATGATGCTGGAAAAATGGACTCTGGCACAAGCTTTCTCACTGGCCCCAGGAAAAAAAGCTAAAGTTTTCCTTTCTCCAAAGACCCCAGCAGTTTGATTTCACTTTAGTTTGGCTGTTGCAGACCTCCAGCCCACAGCCCCATGTACCCTCCACACTGAGTCGTGAAACGCACACAGAGTGCTACCACTTAGTACATACACAGTAACACACAGCCCTCAGCCTGCAGGGGAATTACCGTTGTGGGTTACCAGCTGAGACAAATTCATTTCCTCACATTTTACATGCAAGAGTGGAAAATGCTGCTTAAAACCCACATGAACCAAAAAGAACAGCATGGCCTGAAGCTGTGGTGCTCCAAATTGCTGAGTAGCTCTGAGCATGGCCATCATCACTGCAGAGAAGTGTACTAAACTTCAATGCCCCACTGTTCCTTCAGGATTCAGAGCATCTTCCAGGCCCTTCATCACCTCCAAAATCAGCATCCTTAATTTCATAGTGGGGCTGTGATAGGTCCCTACCAGTGATTGGTGCCTACTGTAGTGATATCTGAGACTCAAGTACCTTCTGCCTTCATTTCTCTTCCAATTTGCCTGCACAGATTTCAGGTTCTCTGGGGCATGGCTTAGCTTTTACCTTCTGAAGTTAGAGATAGCATTCCAACACTTACACCATGGGTGCCAACATCAGCCAGCGGAGCAATCAGAGGAGACTTCCCCCTGCAGTAGTTACTCCCACTTTATCCCAGCAATAGATTATTTTCTGGGGCATACCCTCAGTGTATTTATCAAGCTTGTTAAAACAAACAGGATGAAGCTCCTTGATGCAGGTCCCCCACTACCCACCTCTGCCTTACCAGCTCCTGAAGGTCCCAACCCACTGGTTAAAAGGCAGTAGGGAAGCAAACAGCGTTTGCTTTGTGTGGCATAAAGCGTTGATAAACTTCGGGAGACAAACTATTCGAAGTAAAAAGCAGTGCAAAAACAGATTGGGAAACTACTGTGCAGTGACTATTAATGAAGCGATAGAAAATATCAGTCACTCCCTAGCCTCTGAAGCTTGCTGCGAGAGAAGAATTAGGAGAGTTTGTGTTCCAAGTACCAGGAAACCGCAGGGCCCTGGTGCCTAGTTCTCAAAAGAGCACTGAATCACAGGGAGGAAAGCAGAGTGCTGCAGAGAGCCAAAGGCAGAGTTTAAAAATAGCAGCTTTCAGTTTTGTTTCTTTTTTCTTCTTCTTAAGTGCCTGGATATAGGATCATGTCAGAGGGTGGATAAAGAGAGCAGACCAGCCCCTGTGGAGAGAGAAGCCTTCCTGAATGCAGCACTTCCGGTCAGGAGGCGGTGTGGGCTGTTCATTTTGAACTCCAGCTCACCCCAAAGGAATCAGTCTCTCCTGATCCTGTTGTCCCTCCAGCCCAAGAGAAGGGCACTGTGAGAGTGGGATCTGGGCAGCATAACCAAGCCCATCTGAAGCCAGCACAGATGAGTAAATCCAAGGGCTGAATGTGTGATCTAGGCTGAACCATCCCCTTCTGGACACATGCAGGGCCAATTTCCCATAGTGTTAAGGACATTTTTGAACTGCTGTGCAAGGAATGAGATTTCCTGACATGTATGTGCTAATGCTCCGGGTCTGTGTGCAGGAAGAAGTCATCTGGCTGCTGTACCCTGGCAAACATGCTAAACCAAGAGAAAGGATGTCTGAGGTTTGATGCTGGTCAAATTTCTCCAACCACTCAGACTCTGCACTATGCACCACTTGATCACCAGGGCAGACTCACAGCACCTACGAAAGCAATAAAGTGTAGAAGTAGACAGACAAACGAGACAGGGAACTGTCTTCTGAAACGGACAGTAAAGCTTTAGGTCATGCAGTGCAGTACCAGCAATTGCTTTAAGTCAGAAATGGACAGGGTCTGCAGAAAGAAAGGAGATCTGCTCATCCAAATAGATCAAGAACCAGATTTATCTTTAGGTAGCTGATCTTGGAAGGCAAAGCTTGTTCCTTGCAGAGAGGCATGATGCCCCTTTGGGCTTTTGCTTTGTCTGTGGAATGAGAAGAAAGGCACAGCTGATGCTTTGGATAAGGCTGTCTGTATCTAACTCCCCAGGGAAGTCTCATGTGCGTTCTGACTCATTGCTCAGAGGATGCTCTCAAATCTAGAGAATAACCCATGTAATAAGGGCAGCAAGTTCAGGGAGCCACATAAAAAACCTTTTTCCCAATTAGCAAGCAAACACATAAACCCTTTTTCCCAGCCAGCTCAGGGGCAAAACAGTCAAGTTTTTCAGTGTAAGCTATGATTCAGTTGGAGGGCAGGGGAAGAGAAATACTGTCTCTGTCACTGGGTTAACAGTAGTACACAAATCACTTAAACAGCTACCAACACATTGTCAGATTGACTTGTTGCAAGTTCAGTTTCTCCTGTCACCGGCAAGGGCTTCTGGGCTCTGGTGCAGAGAATGATCAACTAGCACACAAGTCACACAGCATTCACAACACTTCAAATACAGCTTAAAAGCAAAACCTAGTACTGATGATGATGCTGACCAAGTCCTAGAGGACCATTTTAACTTTAAAATATGCAGGCAAAAAAAAAAAAAAAAAAAAACCCAAAAAATTTACATACAAAGCAATCAAAACCTTACAGAA